>JABJVR010049016.1:11691-46216 GCA_025773905.1 Chitala chitala | reverse complement strand
GCAGCAGACATGTAGGTGACAGTGCTAACCCATGCAGCATACATGTAGGTGACAGTGCTAACCCATGCAGCATACATCAGGTGACAGTGCTAACCCACGCAGCAGACATGTAGGTGACAGTGCTAACCCATGCAGCAGACATGTAGGTGACAGTGGTAACCCACGCAGCAGACATGTATTTGACAGTGCTAAACCACACTGCTCACCCATGGCGGTGACAGTGCTAAACCACACTGCTCACCCATGGCGGTGACAGTGCTAACCCACGCAGCAGACATGTAGGTGACAGTGCTAAACCACACTGCTCACCCATGGCGGAGACAGTGCTAATCCACGCAGCAGACATGTAGGTGACAGTGCTAAACCACACTGCTCACTCATGGCGGTGACAGTGCTAAACCACACTGCTCACCCATGGCGGTGACAGTGCTAACGCACAGTAGAAAATGAGGTGGCAGAGGTGGCTAATACCACTGCAGAAACTAGGTGATAGTGCTGACAAACACTGCAGACACACCGACTGACTCCAGATGAGCCCTGAGCCCTCCTCTTCCTGCCCCGTGGGGTGTTCTCCCCTCTGGCCTTCCAAAAGTTCCAGACGCCTTAAATCTGAATAACCCTGAAAGGTCTCAGTGTGCCCTGGGGAATAGAAGACAGGAAGGAAAACCAGGCAGAAGGACAGGCCAAACAAACATTGCCTTCCTGTCAGCTGCATATTTCCTCTTCCCTCCACCTTTTATATCTTCATTTCATCCCTTGTTCATTTTGTCATCTTTTCCCTACTAGTGCTGACACAGCTGCATTGCATAAAGCTGTAACAGACCCAGTCTATGAGCTGCTGCTGCTGTTAGTGTATCTGTGTATCTGTGAGGTGGTGTGTGTCTGTGGGGGGGGGTTGCACCACAAGTCTGCAAAACAGGGCGTTTTAGCTAATTTAAACAGCCCATTTCTGTTCCCAGCTACACTTTACAGTATAAACCAAACCTTCTATTCTCAGGGTGGGTTGAAATCATATAGCAGACTGGTATTAGAGGTGCCCAACATCCTTCCTACAATAGAAAAGTGAACAGTGACTCACAGGAATGATGCATTAGGCTGGGCCTACTTCATTGTATGGGCTTGTTTGTAGAATTTGTGAATTCCTGATTCTAAGAATGAAACAAGTGTGCTGTCAGCCGCTGGCAAACGGTCAGACGTAGTATAGGAAGTTCACTGGAAAAGACCCTAATGCTGGGAAAGATTGAAAGCAAAAGGAGAAGGGGGCGGCAGAGGAGATGCTTGGATAGTATCATTGACACAGTGGACATTTGAGTAAATTCCGGCAGGCAATGGAGGACAGGATGGCCTGGTGTGCTGTGGTCCACGGGGTCACAAAGAGCCGGACACAAGTAAATGACTGAACAACAACAAGTACAGGAAGCGTGTGCCTGGGGGAAGTAACATCATCAAAAAAATAATGAACTAATCTGTGTTGAGTACTGATGTGCCCAAGCTATTCTCAAAAGCCATGTTCTAAGCAGTGAACTGTAATGTGCTACTGACTGTTCACTTCAGTTACACCTTGACACTAGGAAAACCCATGCCATTAAATGTTTTTCACCAAGCCCAATGGCAAATAACATCTCTACTGAAACATAAACTTTTTATAATGTTTCCTCTTGAGTGGACATGCTAGTTGATGGACCAGCTCTGTAAAGAGTTTTTAAAAAGGTAAAAAATCCTGTCTTTGAATAGCCCTAAGAGCTACTTTTCTCTGGAGAGCAAAGGCTTGAGTACTCCTTAAAAGTATAATCATGCTGCAATCGCCAGCTTTTAACCTGCTTCCCTCAGCTAATGTTCTAAATCTGCATTTTCCCAGTTGACTTTGTTTTAGCATAACTCCCACAAGTAAACTTTTTAGCCTATCTTCCCCAGGTGACTTTCTTAACCTGCCTATCCCTAAGTAACTCTTTAAACCTGATTTATCTCAGGTGACTTTTGTAGCCTTCCTTCCTCCAGGTGACTTTTGTAACCTGCCTTTGCCTGGCTGACTTGTGGCCTGCCTCTGGCCAGGTGACTTTTGTAGTCTGCCTTTGCCCAGGTAAGTTTTGTGGCCTGCCTTGTCCCAGGTAAGTATTTTAGAAAAGTGACTAATTCTAGGAGATTCAAGGTATACAAAGGTGCAGACCTGTTTCCTTTTACAGCCCAGCTAATGGTCACGTTTTGTGCCTGGAACTCAAGTGGGTGCAGACAGATAAGGATGCAGACAAAACAGCATGCAGGAGAGCAAGAGCTATTTTGGGACACATTCAGTCTGCCCCAGTGCCGGTGTTCAACACTCTAGCTGTCCTCTCGGGACATAGAACAAGAGACACTGCCAAAACAACCGCCAGATGGGTTCTTTCTCTGAGATGGATTTCCTGTTCGCCTTTTTCTGTCACACTGTCCTATTCCTTTGATATAAAAACAAGTTTACCTTTACAGCCAGACGCTGTATGTGGCTTACGCCACGAGCACTTACACTCCGTCTGCACACAGGTGAACACACACCCTTATGCATTCGTGTGGAGTCAAGACCCAATGCTGAATGTTGTACTTACCAGTCAAAGGCAACACCGTGTTCTTCAATAAAAAAAGAAAACAAACATCCTGGCAAACCGTGGTGTATTTATGTTCTTGTAGTTAAAGCATTTCAAACACGTGTCAAAGAATAGTGTATCCAGTGGTTCACACAGGAAAATAAATACATCTGCACTCTGTTTATAATGTTGAATTGCTGGACATTTGCTTAGCAGAAGTGATTCTTTAAACAGTGTTTATTATTCAAACTCCATTTAACATGGACTCAGTGGTCTAAACACTGGATATAACCTGAACTGACCTGGCCCAAGCTGCTCGTCTGCTACAATAAACTAGAAACTGTTAATATGTTAAAACAGCATTTATAATATTATGGGAATGTTTTATTTTTAGAGAAAAGCTAAAATCTCACTGTGCAGAGGTACAAAAAACATCATGGCATGGCCACAGATTTGTTTTAAAATTATATTTTGTGATTCTTCATAGATGGCAATAATAAAGTGAGTCTTATCGGGTATAGGGTTAGAAACATTCAAGTACATCCAATGTGTTTGAAAGAACAACAGCAGGTGTGCCAAGAAAAACAGTGACAGAGTCTCACTATTATTGTAAAAACTGACCCGGGTCACAAAACACAGCCTCGATACCAGACTCCATTTCACAAGGATAGTTCAGGCTCTCATTGTGAAAGTTAAGCCACTTTTCACATGCTAGCACTGCTTTTGACAAGTTCTTGAACATGAAAATCTGAACACCATGCTTATCATATCACATGTATGGATCAGTCACAGACTACCTAATGTATCAAGGGTAGCCTTGCCAGGGCTTGAACCCACACAGCACACCAGATAAGACACTAAGACAATTATCCCACTGAGCTAAAGACACAAGGCCCCACACCCACAGCACACCAGATATCACTGACACTTGAAGATTACTAGTTTATCACTTACCTCCACTACACTAGCAGCTACTCCAAAGAAAGATACAGCAGATACTTGAACAGCTAAAAAAATAAGCAGGTTCTTGTAGAACTGCATGAATCGGCAAAAAAATAAATTAGTTGTCCTTTAGTTATGGGAGGCTGATATTTGAACATTTAGACATTTTTCATCAGCATTAAGAAGATGGCTGTGATTGGCATATTTTTACATTTATTTTCTACTTGTGGGCTGCATGTTCTGCACTCAGTGAAATGACATACGGCTGGCATACGGCTGTGAGCCCTCCTGGACCGCACATTGTCTCAGGCCCTTCTCAGTCAGTCACTCTGACAAACCTATTGCCTCTCAGCAAGGGAGGTGTCCATCAGTGTGACTGTGGTCCCCAGGTCTGAGTTTCCATGTAAGAAGAGTGCAGAATGAATGGGAGAGCTGCTTTCACCTTTCCCAATACCATTCTGAAATTCATTAAATTCTGTTCAAGATTATACTGGCGGCACGGTGGCATGGTGGTTAGCACTGTTGCCGCGCACCTCCAGGCCTGGGGTTCAATTCCCGCCTTGGGTCTGTGTGCGTGGTGTTTGCTTGTTCTCCCTGTGCTTGGTGGGTTTTCTCCAGGTGCTCTGGTTTCCTCCCACAGGCCAAAGACATGCAGGTTAGGTTGATTGGTGTGTCCAAATTGCCCATGGTGGGTTGGTACCCTGCCCTGTGCCCTATGTGCTCTGGGATTGGCTCCAGGTTTCCCTGCGACCCTCACCAGGAATAAGCAGTTAAGATAATGGATGGATGGATTATACCAATGTGTAGTCGAGAAACTAAACGGTTTTAACTCCTCCATTGAGTACTGTTTAGGGTTTTCATGGCCCCATGAAAAATTGTAAGAGATTTTCATACGTTCAAGCGTGTGGTCTTGGTCTTACTATGAGAAATCATCAGCTCATTTCCATAAATGCATATGCTCTTGCAACCTCTGTAATTAAAAATATTATTTGTAATCAATATTTCACTTAAAATGCAGTGAGGCAGAACAATCAGTACACACCCTACCTGAAATATCATCTTTTCTAGTGTATGCCAAGTTTTGGAAGTCACGGTTACAACATTTTCTTTTCAAATCCAAAACATGTTGCAATTAGCAAACCTGCATGTTGCACTAACCAACATCTGATTAAGTTAGTAAGGATTCCAATGGAAATTGGCTGTCCAGAGACAATCACGTTTGGAGAGTTTTCTGAGAAATCATCTTTTCACATGGCTCTTCTAGCTAGCATAACCAACAAATCACAAAATCCTCAAAAGGAAAAAAACTAATATTACACCTTGCTATAGTTTTGACATGTTCTCAAAACCTGATTACAGTTACTATGTCCTTTTGTTTACACTTCTGGCACACTTTTTGCATGACTTGTGGTTGTAATATGTATGCAGCCTTGATCCAGATATCAAGTTACCGGCTATTATCTCACTCTGCAGTGTGTCCTGTTCAAGGGGACAATGGCAGAACGTGACAGTCCCTCACCTGTAAACACTGCCTTTTGCTAATGAAACAACTTCCTGGAGCACCTCCCAAAGAGGAAGGAAGAGCAGAAAGGGAGAGTCTTTCAGAAAGCCCTGATCTCTCCATCACCAGGCCTTCAATGCCATCTCCACTTAGTACTGTGTGTTTTGGGACAAGGTAGGTGGTGACAGACCATAAAGAAGGTCCACATCCACTGGTGCCCTTTCTGAAAATGCATAAGGGCTCAGCCATGCAGGTAAAGCATCAAATAGAGCGAGAGTCAAACCCCACAACCCCTTTGTACAGAGAGCTGTACAAAACAAGGGAGATGGAAAGAATAGAATCTGTCAGTGAAGCACTTAGCATTGTGTTCCACAGCATGTACACCTGTGAAAAGGTAGGAAGGAACCCCCTGGATGTGCTTCCCTTTGTCCCCTCAGGCCACATCAATCATTGGGCTCCAGGGGGCTTTCAGATCAGTACTCCTGCTTGCTTGTCTTCTGTTGACTTTTTGAGGACAGGTAAACGGAAAAAAGGTGCTTATTCTACATTCTGTATGAGTAGGCCTGGTTAATTTGGGTTTAAGGTATAATTCAAACAAATACCATTTATCTCTACAGAGCACCCTTCACAGCAGTCACTCCAAATGACCTAATGGCAATTTAATTCCAACCACTGTTTCAGTTATATGAGTGCTGAACAAACAAAGACATGGAAATATAACAAAGGGGAAATCAAAACCTCCTTTGTAATGAAAAAGAAAAAAAAACTGCCTGCCCTACCCCTGAGCATGCTATCATTATACAGGACAGAAAAAAGAACTGTGCAGTTGTGACGTGTAGTATGCAGTTGTGACGTGTAGTATGCAGTTGTAGTTGCAAGAAAAAGTATGTGAACCCTTTGGGATTACTTGGATTTCTGCATAAATTGGTCATAAAATGTGTTCTGATCTTCATCTAAGTCACAACAATAGAAAAACACAGTCTGCTTAAACTAATACCACACAAACATTATATGTTTTCATGTTTTTATTGAACACAACATGTAAACATTCACAGTGCAGGGTGGAGTTTTTCTACTGTTGTGACTTAGATGAAGATCAGAACACATGAGACACATCCTTGTTTGATTTGAATTATTTTCTTCAATTGATATAATTGTACTTGTACTGTAAAAATGATTATGAATGTGAAACATGCACTGTAATTCCAAGGTAACACAGGTTTTCTGCAGTTAATAGGTAAGATACACCTGGACATAACTGCATGCTGCATGTAGGTGAGCCACCTGTCCTCATACAAGCACTAGGGCTGTGCTGAGTCCTCGGAAAAGCTCTTCTGGATTTTTCTCCAAACTCAACAAGGGCCAGTATTTTTGATAGACTCAATCTGGTGTGGTGAATTTTTTTAGCTGACTTAAAGAAGGCCTTTTTGATGTTCCTGTGTTTTCTTCCCAAAGCTAGTTCAGGCGAGGTCCACCTGTGTAAAACCTCCTAAACCAAAGCTTTCTCTTGGCTCAGATAATGAAGGCCCGTAATGTTCATCCATCATGGTAAAGTCAGGACCACATGACTTGGCTCTACAGACCACCCTGGACTCTATATCAGGAATGCATGATTTTCTACATTTCTGTTCTGCCTGCTTTTGGAAATGCCTGAAATGTGTTTTTTTAACACATATACATAACAGGTGCATTACACACAGAATGACCTGCACAGATAAGCTCTTAAATAAAATCAATACCCGCTGTGTATTTTTCTGCCTGAACATGAGAGAACTAATTGTTAAAGGCAGCTCAGAGAGAAGTTTGTGTAATAAAGGCTAAAGACTGAGACTGCTGATCTGGTGAAGGCGTTTGGAGTTTCCTCAGGTAGAATGAGGTCAAGGTCCTCTTTCAATGTTTTGCCATGAGCTTTGAAGGGAGGGGTTTTATATTGATGGCCATTCCAGCAAACCCAGATCTGTTTGTTCTCCCAGGTTTATAAGGCCAGATAGATATTGTAATCATCAAAAGCATGTTTCTTGGTTCTGTATTCTCTCTCTCTAGAACACTGAATATTTTGACCAGTTCATGTGTAGAGCTATAGACAAGAAAACAGTTGTGCTGTGGTTTGATTTTGTGGTTTATTGTATACAAACTCTTTCATGAAAGATGTTACACTTTTACTTTCTTAGCACTCAAAGCACTTTACAATGGAATAGGGAGTCTCCTCCACCACCATGTGTTGTTTACATATACCTGGATGATGCCATGGCAGACGTAGTCCACAAGAAAGCTCACCACACACCAGCAATAGGTGAGGAGGAGAGAGTGATACAGCCAGTACACAAAATGGGATTATTAAGAGTCTATGATTGATAAAGCCCATTGGGGAAATGTCGTTTTGTCACTGAAGAGCCCTACTCTTTATGAAGAACACCCTGAGATCTATAATGACCATGGAAAGTCAGGACTTTGGTTTTATGTCTTGCCCAAAAGATGGTGCCACTTTACAGTACAGTTTCCCCGTCACTATACTGGGGTGTTAGGATCCACACAGACTGCAGGGTGAGAACCCCCTGCTAGTTCCAATAACACCATTAAGAAAAGTGTTTCCAGTATTAATCTTGTGGATACATACATGCTTTCATTAGGAATGCAGTTGTCACTCAGCCAAGCATTCACTCACCTGACGCCACACAGCATATCACTGGCCTTCAGAGCATGTGCTGTTTTCCCTTCCACAAGTCCCTGCACAAATATTGTTTTTTAATAAGCAAAAATATTGCCTCCAAATACTTTGTGGGCCACGGCCCACTTTGCACTTTCCGACACTGAGCGCCTTCGTTTTCACAGGCACTGGCATTAGAATGAGAGTGAAACTAATAAGCTGCATGTGAAGGCTTCATATAACCCACATCCTCCCGTATGACAGCTGTCAAAGGGCCGCACTCACCAGCCTCCCATCAGAACAATGAAAACAACAGAATCCAGCAGCCACTACCTGCACACCTCCATGCAACTCAAGAGCTAGTATCAACATTGCAGACATCTGCAATGCAAGGCTCTGGGAGGTCTCCTCTTCAGATGCAATGCTTTTTCCTCCTGAATGTACAAATGTGAAGTGTAATAAGAAGGTAAGGCCTTACTTCACAGGTATCAAAACAATAGCAAACTTTCATTAACCCAAACCTGAGGGCTACACCAAGGACCAGGACACAGGGTAGAGCACAGACACAGACCACAGAGACCAAGACAGAGGGCACAGAGACCAGGGACCAGGACACAGGGCATAGGGACATGGACACAGGGCATAGGGACTAGGACACAGGACATAGGGACCAGGACACAGGGCATAGGGACAAGGAGAAAGAGCACAAGGAACAGGGAGCAGGATACAAGAGGATCACTGGATACAGAAGCACAAAGGCACAAGCACAGGATATAGGAGCACAGGTCACATGTACCAAAGTACAAGCTGGTATGTAGAGGAAAAAAGTGAAGAGAAACTGTATATACTACACAGACCTGGAAGGGCAAACACAGAAGCAGCCCTCACACTACGCCATCTCAATAAGCTTTGTTGAAGGTAAACTGCCTGTTCAGAGGTCTGTTCTGGAGTGATCCTTCTAGACAAAACAATGAAATATAGTTCTTTACTAATGCTCGCTTTGTTTTCTCAGCATCCTGTACACAAACACACTTGCCCACACGGACACATATAAACAGTAAAATTTGAATTATATCAATTGAAAAAAATAAATCAAATCAAATAAGGATGTGTCTCCTTTATTAAAGTGTTAATGTTTTTAGTTATAGATATGTTACATTTTACATAATGTGGTAGGTGTATAAATGTCATGGTCCTGAGCCATCTGCTCATTATAACCTTCATCCATCTCTAGTGTAAGATCTGATATAACAATATATATATATATATATATATATATATATATAAACAATTACTCATTATTATTTCAGTAATACAAGATAGAAGAACACTGTCCTGACTGTTCCTGTCAAACATTCTTAGACAATGGAGGTGAATATTGTGGACATGAGGAAGTGGATACATTGTACATTTATGTGCCCATGTGAACCTTCCCAGAAACTGCCCTGTAACAAATTTCAAAAGCAGTGAGCTTGATCGTGTTTCCACTAGCAAATAACCAACACATGGCAAACTAACTGACCATCACAGGAAAAGACACCAACAAATGGTGGAAATGTGGTGAGACCACACTTCCTCCCCACGGGGGCTATTAATCACTGCACTGAACAGCAGCGGAGAGATGAAGGGTCAACAGAAGGAGTGAATTTACTTCAAGATGATTCAGCCAACATGGCAAACCATGCAAGCAAACATACCACCTTACACTGAAAGTGAGTTTGGTGCATCATGTTATATTCCCCTTTTACAGAAATTCACAAAAACCACAGCTCCTCATTCAGCAGCGCCTTTGGTATAAGTGACAGCCAAATACATTTTTAAATTGAAATGTTGTGTGCCTCTATCCCAGTGAAGCTGATTTTTTTAACCATGAAGCAGAAGTGTATAACATTGCGGCTGCTCTTAAAACATCACAAAAAATTTCTGATCGTTTACATGTACTTCTATGTGACCATGTGAGACCGTGTGTGACTGTTTGTGAATGTGTGTGTGAGATAGTGTGTACATGAGACTGTATGTTAGTGTGTGTGTGAGTGTGTGAAACCATGTCTGTGTGTGAGATTTTATGTTAGTGTGTGTGTGTATGTGTGTGTGTGAGACTATGCTCCAAGGAGGACTAAAGTTGTGCCAGCGATGCCTGTCAGCTAGCCTGAATGATGAACTGGCAGTGAGGAACAGGTGTGGTGTGTCAGAATGACCCCTGTCCTTCCCTTCAACCTCTCCTTCCTGTTCTTGTCCCTTTATGAAAGAGGACCTGGGTGAACTCTGCAGCAGTGGTAACTGGGCCTGGAGAAACCATACCAGTTCACAGATTCCATATGCTTCTGACTGCTTCTACAGTATGGGTATCCCAGCATACCTTAACCATACACTGGTGAAGCCAAGCCAAAGCAACAACTACAAATGTTCATCTTAGCTTCTCTTGATTCTTTTTTTTAATGTGCTTCACCATTAAATAGCTGAGTTATGCTCCTTAAGTAAATGTTCTGATTTCATCATTACTCATGTTTACAGTGATAGCAAAGTGATCACTTGGGAAATGTGCAGTTCGAATGTGTTATTATCTGTCCACAAACATAAAGCTGACAGTATGTAATGTTCAGTACTGAGAAAAGGTATTTGTCCCTTCTTGACTTCCTTTGTTTTTCCATATGTGTCATATCTAATCTTTTTGAAACTTCTTTTGATTGAGGCATTGCGCGCAGCTTGCTAAATCCTTTCAGCCTATTTTGCATTGCTGGGAAGATTCTATTTAAGTAATTTTTAGACTAGAAATCAGACCTGTGTGTCTAGTCTAATTTTACCCATCAATCCATTTGCTTTACCACCTTATCCAATTCAGGGTTGCGGGAAGCCTGGAGCCCATCCAAGGAAGGACAGGGCATGGGGCGGGGGATACCCTGGGTGGAGTGCCAACCCACTGCAGGGCGCACACACACACACACACACACACACACACACACACACACACACACACACACACAAACACTCACGCACACAAGCGCCAATCAGTGTAACCCAGATGTCTTTGGATTGCGGGAGGAAATTGGAGAGCCCAGAGAAAGCCCACCAAGCACAGGGAGGACATCCATACTCCACACACACAGACCCTTGTCTACTGAGAGGTTCCAAGTGCTTATCTGGATAATGCTCTGCAGTATGATGACTCCACCTGGCATGGAGGAACCCACCTGGGCAGCATATCTCAGCACCTAAACACCTCTCACACACTTATCAGCCATCTAGGACTTTCCAGCAACAAGGAAAGATCTAGGAAGATCAAGACACACTACAGATCAAAGGTAGTCATGCATGTATAAAGTCATGCTGGTACTGTGATGGTCTGCATCTCTGTGGAAAACTAAGAAAACCAGCTTAAAGTTAACTTTCTCCATGTGGCTCAAGAACAACAGTACCAACAAGCTGCACAGGTGTCCCTCAAAATGTGCAAACTAACTGTGACTTGCCTTTGTTTATACACAGATAATGTACCATCTGTCTGAATCACTTGGAATAAGGTGTCTGCCCCAGACGTAAATAACGACAGAGACCACAACACAAGACGTATTTCAGTGAAGGTATTTCACCAATGTGTCTGTTTGACCTGGGAAAGCAGTCATTTTGTCTTTTTGCACACAAACTGACACACATCTGTCCTGCTGAGAGAGCTGGTAATGAAAAGCGTAAAACTCCACGGCTCTGTCTCGTTCAAGACAAACGAGTCTCTGTCTTGATAGACCTCTGTGTTCGGCAGGATACGTCCCATGTGAAGACTGGAATCTGAGCTTCCCTGGCCAGGGGCAAACCCAGCCCCATCTAATAACTGCCCTGATGGAATCATAATGACAGGACCTTCAGGGTCAGAGCCACTGATGACCATAACATATTTGTCTGGCTGTTTATATTTCTTTTTCTGTTTCCACACCAACAGTCTAAAATAAAATGTTTCAAACAACAGGTTGGTTGTCTGACACACACATGTTTCTATCAGTCTTCTTTAAGGACTTAATTTTGTCATTCGGCATGAAACTTTCTTTATCTTTTAGTTGGAGAGAATGCACCTTTGTTGATTTTGTTGGGAAAAAAACAGTGTGGGAATATATAATGTTTAAAACTGGTTTCTGGAATATTTCTCATCTATTAGTGTGCCCATTAGGTAATTCCTGCTTTGATAACTTCTGGATCACCTTTGAGGTTAAACTTTAGGGGAACCTTTGGTGAACCTAATGAACACTTCTCTGGCTTTAGGTGCTGTACCCAACTCATTTAAAGTCGCAGTCATTAGGCCGCTGCTTAAAAAATCTAATCTGGATTCAGAAGTAATTAGTAATTATAGATCTATTTCAAATGACCTTTTTCTCTCCAAGATTCTGGAAACAAAGTAGTTGCAATCCAGCTGCAAGCTCAAAGCTCACTTGGAAGCCAACAGTTTATTGGATAAGTTTCAGTCTGGCTTCCAACAAGGACACAGCACCAAAACAGTGCTGACTAGGGTTGTAAATGATATCATGATGTCATCTGATGCAGGGAACATGACAGCTCTCGTTCTGTTAGATCTTAGTGCAGCTTTTCATACTGTTGATCATTGTATTCTGGTAAACCAGCTTCAAAAAGTCATGGGCCTTAGCGGAACTGTTCTTAGGTGGTTTACTTCTTATCTCACAAACCGTTATGTTCAAATGTCGAATGATAAGTGCACCATCGTCCATGTCATCACTTAGATATGGAGTACCACAGGGATCTGTGTTGGGCCCAGTATTCTTCTCCCTTTACATGTTACCTCTAGGTAATATCATACGTAAGTATATCATACCTATGATGATGATACTCAGTTATACCTTTGCAGTTAAACCTAATGATAATGCATTAGCTAACACCTTAGTTAAATGTCTCAAAGACATTGAAAGATGGATGGGCACAAACTGCTTATCACTAAACACAGATAAAACTGAGATCTTGTTGTTTGGGGGTAATGATCCTGCTAGGCGTGCTTTCAGTTCAGTTTCAATGCTGCCGATCTGTATTTTTCCATTAGCGATTCAACACGTAACTTAGGTGTCATTTTAGACTCAAACCTTTCCTTTGATTCTCATGTCAATGCAGTTTCAAAGGTTTGCTTCCTGCTACTGAGAAATATTGCTAAACTGTGCAATTTTCTTACTACAGAAGATACTGAAAAAATTGTGCATGCTTTTGTTTGCAGTTGTTTAGATTACTGCAATGCTTTATTCTCTGGAAGTACAAAAGGCACACTAAACACGTTATAGCACATCCAAAACATAGCTGCTAGAGTTATTACTGCAAGCAGAAAGTATGAGTCCCAAACTATCCCCACTTCACTGGCTTCCTGTAAAGTACACGACTGATTTCAAAGTTCTGCCTTTAACATATAAGGCACTGAAATGCAAAACACTGGTATATCTAAGTTGATTAATACGTATTGTCCAAACTGTTTCCTAAGATCCCAAAATGCAGGCCTTCTTACCGTTCCACACATACATAAAAATAGAGCTTTTAGTTACACAGCCCCTAGTCTGTGGAATAGTCTGCCTGGTTACATACGAGATGCCAAATTGATCTCAGTCTTTCAATCAGAAATGAAGACTTAGTTTTTTGATTTAGCTTTTCCACCAGTCTCCACAGCCCACTGTAATTAATGCTGCCGGCGCTGCTGTACATGCCAATGAATCTATGATATTTTGTTATGGGATTACTAGTGTTTGTATTATATACTAATCCCTCTGCAATCCTTTTCTATCCATATGTTTACCTTACCAGTTGGGCACCATCTGAATGGGATGTCTTGCTAGAGTCATTGACACCCAGAGTACCCCCCCAATGGGGATTTCGGTCAAGGAATGCCTTGAGCCTCAAGAGAGCTGCTCCCACACTTGGAGCACAGAAGAACTCCATAATGCTATTTACATGCATAGTTTTATTAACTGTGTATTATATAATATTAGCATGCCCAGGAGGGGCTGGGTAGCCAGTCAACCTTGGGCCCCAAGAGGATTTTTTTTCTCCACACTGTGGAGTTTTTGGTTGTTCTCCTCCATTGCTGACTGGCTTTATTATCTTTAAACATGCTGTTAACCCTGTATTATCTGTAATTTCTTTCTGTGAAGCGCTTTAAGACAACTTGTTGTGAAAGGCGCTAATCAAAATAAATTGGAATTGAAATCGATTATATGTTTTAACATGTATTAATATTCATTTAAGCACTCTCACCATAAGATGATGAAATATTAGAGGCATGACAAATTTTCCATGAAATTTTATGCAGGGATTTTATGTCGTACAAGCAGTTTATGTGCTTAGTAACAGACAATACACAAAATGTCAGGTGTGATAAATTCGCACTTGTTTGGGCTTGTAGACGCCTCTAATGGGGTTAAATAACAGTCACTCTGAACATGCAAGGGTACGGGACACCGCTGTTCGTTACGAAGTAAAAAAAAAAAAAAAAAAAAAAATACCTATTCGTTCTAAACTAGCCCCGATGCGTATAGGTGGCATACAGGAGTCAGTTTAGTGACCTCTACAGCTGCCCACCCCCACCGCACCCCGTGTCGGACAGCGGTAGCGCAGCGTTGCAAAGCATGGGCCAGCGCACAGACGCTCGCAGTCAGACGCTCGCTTGCTCAGCTGCAGGACAGGCGCGTTCACGGATCACCGATCAGCCACGGAGAGCGAACGATGAGCCGCATGATCATCCAGAACAGCGCAGTAATGGGTGAGTACAGTATTCTTCATTAACTTGTGCGATTATATCAGTTAAACATCGATGTCCATGTTTTTTCCCCTAATTTCCAGTGTGCACTAAAACATAAATAATTCCAAGCCACTACGTATATCAAAAAGTGTAAATCGTATTAGGTCCAGGAAAACACGCAGACAAGCCGCTGTACGTACACGAAGTATGATTTTGCCTGTATTTGTTACCAAACCTTTTACTGTTATAGTACCGTTCATACTAATTGCAGTGGCTGTTTTTCAATCCCAATACTTTTAAAATGTGACCATGGTTAATTTATCACTAGCTACCATGAAGTGAAATCGTGCGCTTTAAAGTTTGATTTCATTTACGAACAGTTAGGATATACAACACGCCGAAATACTGTACACACGCTGACGAGTTTACACGTGAATTACACGAATCGGAGTGTGTGGTTGCATGTTCATTTGTTACCAATATAGCCAAGAAAATGACAAATTAAAGCAGAATGGCTAAAATGAAGAAGACATATAAATGAAATGAATAATCTAACGAACTTCTAAGATAGGGATTGTCGAGTTTCGTTCTATCAACAAATACTTTTCAGGTCAATATCTTCTCTGGGCAGTTCTTAATTTCGAAAATCAATTTAGGATTTTTACGAGTTTTCATTAAGCGTGTTATAAAAACCGCAAACTTCGAAAGTTACGTTCAGTTTCAGATTCGGTTTTTAAATTGCTGATACGTAAGGTGTGGTGTCATTATGGAGATAACACAACTTTGCATTTATTTGGGTCGTTACATGTTGTAAGCGTAAACTGAAAATGGTGCTGAAATGCCTTTGTTGTGGACACGTTTCACACGGCAGACTTAAGTCGCTTATAACTTTGACCTGCGCGATAATTAGTCTTGGACAGGGTAAACCAGCTTTATTGCCACGGTCTGATTTAACCAGCTGCATTCCACACACGGATAGGTATCTGTAATATTAAAGGCGAAGGGAGAACATGCATAACAGAGAACAAAAAAATCTTTCTGCACAGGGTCGACAGGTTGCATGTTCATTAAAACTGTAGGGTTGAACGTGGACAACGTCTCAAGACCGTTCACTGTACTAGCGGTTAACAGACTGGATTATGAGCCATTGTATTCACTTAACATATAAATTACGAGTACAGTTTTCATGTACAGACAGGATGTCATTTCTCCTTATCATTTTAAACCGGTGTTGAAAACTGACAATCCTTAAGATTACGTTTTTGTAGCATTTAAGGAAGATACTATAGTAAAACAGTTGTGTATTTAGGGCTCACCTATATAAAATGAGCTACATCTATTCCTTTATAACCTAAGGAAAGTTTATGAACTTTCCAAGTGCAACTTTCTCTAGGTGTGCTGAGAGTTAACACTGTTTCAGGTGAGAGTGAATTTTGAAAAACAAAGCTCACCTGTTAACGTTAAAGACCTAAAACTAACCCCAGATAGGTTCTTCTCAGCCTTGTGTGCAGACAGGATGTGTCCTGGCACTCATCTGCACTTAAAAATGGAAGTACTGGCCACTTCCCCTTCACTCATTGTAAATAAATGAGTGTGATAAAAGAAACCAGTATAATGAGCTGGATTGCCATGTCTGCTTTATGTTGTGCAGACATTTGTTTAAAAGGAGATGGGCAGTTGCAGGTCCAACTGCTTTTACAATTAATCCATAGTGGACATGCCACAGCAAGAGGAAGACTGTAACATGTAAAATGTTTTTTACCATGCCAGACTATACATACTAATATACATCTATACACAAAAAAACAAACGCACACATACGCACATCCATCCATTCTCTATATCGCTTGTCCGATTCAGGCTCGCGGGAAGCCTGGAGCCCACCCAGGGCAGGGGGCCAACCCATCACAGAAAATATAACCATATTCCCCTAAAATGAAATAGTAATGAAATTTTGAAATATTCTTACAAAATACACAACATTTTAATTTGTGTATATGTATACATTGTGCATGTAAAGCATAAATCATTACATAAATTATTTACTTAATTGCATTTTACACAAGTTCCTGTTCCAGCCAGGATTGTACAGTATTTTTGTTATTCTGTGCAGTGCTGGTTATCATGACGTAGTGATCCAGAGTGCAATGCTGAACCCCCACTCAGAGGTCTTGCTGGTTACATTGCATGCAAAAGTGGAGTGTGTTATTTTGAGGACTCTTGTTTCCTCTTCGCTAATTTGTGTTTAGAACATAGTGAGATACACAGACACCCCTGAGAGAAGGTGGGGCTGAAGGTATGCTCACACACTTTTAATGCATTTTGTGAGCTTTTTGTTTTCCCAAGATGCTAGATTTTAGAAATACAGCACATGCACAAACCACAGCTGTAGAAAACCAGTTTAAATTTTATCTTGCAGAACCACATAGGAGAATTTTGAGAAACGTGGAAACTGCTGTATATATCTTTTTAGACACACCCTCTTAAGCAGTACTCATCACAAGCTCCACCACAGAAATCTTCTTTTGCAGTGTTATGGCAGAGTGCAGGACGGTTTGCTGCTATGGTGATGCTTGCTAAGTGACCAGCGTGCTGCTGCCATTGCTTCCTAAGATCGTTAGGCACACATTAGAAAGAGGCTCATAGGAAGAAGAGGCAAGTGTTGTGTGTCTGTTCACATGGAGCCCCAGGATTGTTCTGTGTTAGTCAGGCCACAGCCTCAGCACTGGGGAGCTACAAGGAGCTGCTGCTCATTAACATGATTAAATGGGCTTGCTGTCTGGGGGCTCGTTTGCTTGGCTAAAAGACATGAACTGCCCTGGGGACTATGACCTCAGTTTGGGATTTTGAGGTGACCTCAGAATATGGCCTTGTTTGCAAGTGACCCTTTGGTTGTTCATGCCAATACCCACAGGTGTCAGTCTGACATGCCACACTGCCGACTCTGGGTGCAGAGGTTAAAAAACCCAACTGGGGGTTTTTCAGACCCTAACTAATCCCAGTCTACTATTAGATTAACACCTCATTCAAGTGCCTGAGTTGATGAAGTAAGTGGCTTGGTGGTAATTTGTTCATTACTGTGAGTTTACTCTGTTATTGTTTTGGTTGGAGCTGCTGTAAACATGAGGGCTTATTGTCCATAGCCACGCTCGTCCACACAGATCCGAGAGAGCACCTGTGTGCTCATGTCTCAAGGACAGCACTGGTGTGGTTTACAAAACACTCTTCATATAGTCTGGATTTTCAGAGATCTGATACAAATCTCACTACTGCAGTGTGTGTTTCTACCCCCTATATCCAAAAGATTAGATATTATGTTTTGTTTTGTGTGTGGGTAGTGCTAGAGTTTGGAGTGTGAAGTCTTTGAGACAAGTTCAAATTTCCAAATTAGAGGGACAGGGTCTTTTGTGTGACATCACTAGCCCCCAAGCGCTTTGGGTAAAAGTTGAGGTTTTGTCTGTGTGTGTGTGTGTGTGTGTGTGTGTGTGTGTGTGTGAGACAGCTGGTTTTATCCATTTGACAGGCACGCCTGTGAGACTTCAAACACTTCTCTCTTCACGCTGATTGTCTGGGACACAGCTTATAATTTGACTTTATTGCTTCTGTCACTGGTTTGCGGCCTACCGGGCCATTGTACTCCTGCCTGTGGGAACTTCCCTGAAGACAAAAAAAGTATATCTAGTCTCAATAATCTAGGAATGTAGGCCTCCATGCTGTGGAAATATAATTATTTTAATCAAGCATAAAGTCGAGCAATCAGGCTGTAATTTTCTGATGTCAGTTTTAAGATATTTTGGAATAAATCATCTGTCTATAAGCCTGCATATTTACTGTTTTTACCAAAGGTAACAAAAAAATATATAAATCATAGAATAGATAATCATGTCTATCGTGTATCACTGTGGTGATCCGTGTACAAACCTAAATCTGACGTTTATTAAGAGAAAACAGTCCATTACCAAGTGATTAATCCAGGGAAAGATGTTTGACGACCACTTTTGCTGTGGTGACAGATGTGAGAACTGCATTCTTAAAGTGACATGCACCCTGTAATTACATGTAAGTCCAGCTGGGATTCATGTGGTTCTGCCAGGTCCAGTCAGCTCTGCTGGGCCGCTCTGAACCCACTCATGCATATGTATCCAGCACCAATGGGCTAAAAACCCTTCTGTCTGGTTTAAACTATCAGAGAGAGGAAATCTGGCCTGTTTTCACGTCCCAGCTAAAACACAGAGAGAGGGAACTGGGTTACTTCCATTAAAGCCGACACTTTGTAATGATGATCATTGATTAAGGAACTAATAAGAATTTTAATTCAGCGTGTGAGTCACTGGAAGTAAATATCTGTTAAAAAATTGCCTTCCTGTTGATGTTTTTCAGTGTAGTCCTGTGTCAGGATTGCAAAAATTACACTTTTGAATGCAACTGGGGCAGAGCTTCAGTATCCTCATTAAGTCATAAAGAGAACGTTTAATATTGACAGTGAAACATTCAGCAGCTTTCGCCAAGGATGAATTCAGAGTGAATCAGTGTTATTTACGTAGTCTCACACTAATGTTGAGGTCTCTCTTATTTAGGCCACATTAAAATAGACCCTGCATTTCGTCTTGTTTACTTCCTGTTTCCTGACAAGACACCTTTCTGCTGTGATTAGCAAGTAGCAAGTGGAAACTGCATGTTGTCTGCTGATAAATAGTTTTAAATTTTAGGCAGAATAATGTTTGGTGAACATCGTGCTAAATTATAGGCAGAATAATGTTTGGTGAACAGCATGGTTGGTAAATTATAGGCAGAATAACATTTGGGGAACAGCATGAATAATTATAGGCAGGATAACATTTGGTGGACAGCATAGGCAGAATGAGGTCTGGTGAACAAAATTGGGAATTATAGGCAGAATAATGTCTGGTGAACAATGACACCTTAGAGGTAACAGTGGGGGTGGGGGGCCATAACATAACAGTACCTTGCCTTCCTGTGCTTATAGAACACTGCGATTAAGAGTGTTTATGTAATTTTCACAGCAGCCACACTATTCACTAACACACGTTGAGACGTTGCCTTGTGAGTGGCCCTTTTTCCCGTTTGTTCTACGTGCTTCTGTTCCCATTTACAGCCCTGCCTTTAGTAAACTGATAACTGCAGTGGCACAGGCTGACCCACGCTGGTCAAACAGAAGTTTCAAAGTGACGTGCCAGTGTGCTTACGGGTCTAGTAAGGTGAGCTCCTGCAAGCCATGAAACATGTGAATAAATCCTCCTCCCCTGCTGACACACTCAGCCCAGCCCCTGCAGCAGCTGATAAAACATCTCAGGGCAGGCAGGCTAAGGGGGTGGGCCAGGATGAGGGGGTGCTGAACCGTGAAGCCTTCCTCTGGTCCAATAACAGACTAATGCCATGTCTGAAGCTACACACTCTAGGGGATGAAATTTGTAATTTGTGGTGTGTAGGAGCCATGATGTGTTTTATGTGTATATGTAGCCTTGACAACAGGCAAATGCTGACATACTACACAGGAGCCAGAGTCCACACTCGCTATTGTGGATACAGCTCTACCCACACGTCAGGTCTGCAGGACTTTTAGTAAACGCCTCTTAATTTTTCTTTCCTGTGTCTGATGACTAGCCTACTAACTGCAGTAATAAGGTGGGGTCAGTGCAAACATGAGAAGTGTGTTAAAGCCGGAGAATACCTCAAAAGAATACAACATTATCACACGCGCACACACACACACACACACACATTTCTGACAATGAGCTGGGACTGAGGAAGATGTAAGTAAAGCACGTCCCCTTCCCCAAAGTGACCTCTCACCTCCCCCCTCTCTTTTTCCTCTTTGGAGAAGTGTAGGTACATTCCCAGCATGCTTTTGTGTGGAGGAACCGAGATGGTACGCATACCTGCAAGTGTCCGGGATAAGCAGGGCTGGGCGATATGAAAAAATCTTATCACCATTATTTTTTTCATATCGATCGATATCGAGATATATATAAAATCACTATTTCTGTCAAGGTTAAAGGTTCCTTTTTACTCCTCTCTTATCTTTTCTCTTACTCCTGTGTGAGATGTGAAGATATATGGTTAATTTTAGTTTAAATATTTATTTTCTGTCAGAAATTGAGCTTGACAAATGTACTGTAGAACGGTATACAACTGTATTTCAAATAAATAAAATGGGTGCATATAATAAACTAAAATCTTTATTCTGACCAGTGAAAAGCTTTAAGTATTACAAGAGGACGCAAACAAAATGGACAGCTAAATTCTATAGGCAGTTCGAAATAAATTTTATATTACCTACTCTATTTTAAAAGTATAAATTCTGACCAGTACAAAGCTTTTAAGTTTTACAGGTAAACAAACTAAATTCTTTGGTCAGTTCCAAATAAATAAAGCAGATATTAATAGAAAATAAAATCTAAAAAAACTACCTATATAGCGTATCCTTTGTATATATCCAAACTTTTAAACAGTTGGGAAACAAACCCACAAATAAATAGACCAAAAACAAAAAGCATTCTGTATAAACACTCAGTATAAATTCAAGCAGCTTTCAAATGTAAATAAACGAGAACATAAAGAAAATTGACATATTCAATTGTGGTCAGTTTATACTGTAAGGTACAAAAAAAGGCACAAGAAATACCCATTATAGCAGTACTGTTTCTCAGTGCTGTCAATGTTTTGGACCAGACATTATCCTAGTACAGGTTGCAGGCATGGTAGAACTTTAAATAGCCAAAATATTTCTGCATTATTGAATTCCCCTGACTATTCTTTTCAAGAGTGTGACTTCTTTTCATCTTTTGAGCCTTGGGCTGTGTCTGTTGGGGTGTCTTCTTTGCTGATGCTGTCACTCGTGTTTTCATTAACAATTTGTGTCCAAATAGTAGCCCAAACATTAGCACGTGTGTTGCTGCCACAGTTGTTCTGTGCTGTGTGTGTCAACCTAACATAATATGGCTGTAATTTCTAGCCACCTGATTGGACTTCAGGGCTCTTCAGGGCACTGCTTCTCTTCAGGGCACTGCTATTCTCATTATCATTGGCTGTCCGTGATGTCTGTCAAAACATGGGTGGACTAAGTTCTATTGACATTGTTTCGACCATGTCTTAAATTTATATCGAGGATGTTATTTTGCAATAATTATCCTTATCGCTTGATTGCCCAGCCCTAGGGATAGGCAGGCTTTTTTTTGTCTTAGTCCCCTCCATCATGTCCCCAACTAATTTTCAGCATCTTCATTTGTCAGCCTGAAGCCTTACATCCAGAAGTCGCCTTTCTGAGGGTCTCCAGAAGATGCATGATTCCATGAACTTCTAAACCCAAACACATTACAGAGTTATAATAGTAAATACCAAAATGTAACTTAGGTCCATTTTGGGGACATTACTTGTCCCTGTTGTCTATGTAATTGTCATTTTCCCTGGTGGAACATGGCATGCCAGGAAGTGCCAGCCTATGTTATGACACAGCAGCTGAGCAAGCAAGGAAAGCGCATTTTCCTAAGGAAATAGACTGTCCATCACCTGTCTTTAGCTGTTTATCGGTCTTCTCTGACCTTAGTGGAGCTAATGGGCTATAAACAAGCTTGGCACTGAAACAGTGAGGAAGAGTAAACCTTTAAATGCATTGGTTATGCTGAATGTTTGGTGGTTCATAGTTACCTTCATAACCGCCTGCAACTATGCTCCTCTTCATACTGCTTGAGTACCACATAAAGCCTTACACCACATCAGGGGCCATTTTGTGGATGGGTCTTTGCTGGGATGGTTAACAGCCATTACTCTGAATGAGAAAGCAGGGGCATTCAGTGTATTTAGTGCTCAGTGCTTACTCTGGGGGGCTGCGCATGGCCTATTTGAATTGCATAAACACTTTGCTGCAATGTGGCTATAACACAGTGGTGTTCAGCCTGATATAAGTCTGCTGCCTCGGTTTTCTCTTTTTTTAGTTTTTTTTTTTCTAAAGTGAACTGAAGACATAGTGTAAACAAGACTCCATCTTATCTCTGTCTGCCAGACAAGGCTATTGTATGAGCACATCAATAATGCAGCTGAAGTTGGGTGGGTGGGGTCTCTTGGGGCAATTAGCCCCTTTTGTGATATTCTGCAGTAAATGAATGTGATTAATAGCAGGCATGTTTTAGTAATTAGTTATTATGAGTGTTAAGTGAAACATGGAGAGCAGAAGGCATTGTTTTCACTTAAAAGGGCAGGCTGCTTACAATAGAGGAGGCCTTTGCATACTCAGTCAGCCCTGAGGGCTCATGAAATGATGGGTGGCTGATTTTTTTTTTTTCTCCTCCTCATGCTTGAAACAAGCTTCAGAAAACAATCAGATGTTTTAGAGACACACACAGTAATGTGGCCAGCACTAATGAATGGTGGTACAGCAAAGACTGTGGGCTCATATGTCATATAATGAGTTAAAAGAGGCTCAAACCCACTGTTTTTGTGCAGGATGAATAGGCCGGTGTTCCACTTTATCAGTTCCCTCAGGATTCACCATCAAACATCATCTTCTATAGACAGTCCAATAGATAAACTGTCCAGGAAGAATGCTTCAGTAGTTCCAAACAAAAGTGTAACAGAGTAGCACAAAAGAGGTTTCTCGTGTACCACCTCCATCTCAAGGACCCCGTGGTGAACTTTGGTATGACCCCTTCCACAGTCCTTAAATGAGAGGAGTTTGTAGGCAGTCAAATAATCCTGTTAATTAAGGTCTAAATGGAAAAAACCTGTTCTGAAGCTGGTCCCATCCTGTGAGGCTGACTTTGTGTATAACGTGACCCCTGATTTGTGTATCATCTGACCTGACTTGTGTCTTCATCCTCCACCCTGCTATAGGGCAAAACTTCATGGCAGGACATTTAGTTCCTCTTTCTGCTACTTCATGTCTGCCTTGTAGGAGTAGGGCACTGTGGAGCATCTATGTGTCTGTTTGGAAGCTGTTGTGGGAAGTTGAGGGGTTGTTGACTGGCAATAAGCAGCATAGGGCTAATTTATGTTCACTTAGACTGAATGCAGGCTGCAGATGTAGACATCTAGAAGCCATAGATCAGGGTTTCACTGCCAATCATCAAGGCAGTTTGCAGTCTCAGGCTGACTCCAGTACAGACAAATCACAACATCTGCAGGCATATTTGCTCACCATTAATCTTTTTGTTGTACCATATGAGGCTTCTGTATGGGATTTTTGTGTTCTGAATATGATTAGTAGGACATAAAATGCCTTCATGAGACCAGACAAAAGAAGAAAACAGTACAGGCCAGAACTCTACTGGCTACACATGACTTGCATTTCTGCATATATAAGACATTATTGGGGGCTTTGTTCTTTATAGTTGTGACATGCTTACATATCAAGCAGTCTGTTGTGGATCGCACAGCCAGAGACTGAAAAGGCAGGAACAAAGAAGGTCTAGACAATTTCAGGAAGTTGATTTTATGTCCATGATTAGTTAGACGATAAACGGTGACCTTGTGTCTTTATGTAAAGATCAGCTAAAAGTTTGAGGTCAGCCTCTTCTTAATATTATCTCATTTTATGACTTAAATTACAGTACATAAAAAACCATTATTAGCAACCTTGCAGCGTAGGCTGAATTCCCTGACTGACTGGATTACTAACCACACATTGACAGGCATCAGAAGGCTTGTTTTTTAATCACAGTATATTCAGGAAGTTAAAGAGATTAAGAATTCATATTAGGGATACGCAGTGTTTTAATCCTACAATATGACTGAGTGCTTAGCTCTGGCGACTTGAAGATCACATCAGTCCAGATGCATTGCAGACTGTTTAAGATGGAAGCTGTTCGGGGGGGGATTAACATACCAAATCTTCACTGGCAGCACCTTTGCTAGCACGCACCCTGGACAGAGCCTGCCCCCCCCCACACCCCACAGTATATACACCACCACCTGTTGACAATTCCTTCCCTGATCTCATTCTTAGCCAAGCCTGACTGACATCTGGAAAACATTGAAGTTCCTTTTATATGGGATTTACAGCAGAGGGCTTTGAAGGGACGGGGTGTTAGAGAGGGGAGTGGAAGTTGAAAAGTAGAAGCCTGTTAGTTGGATTGGATGGGAGGCTACAGGGGTCTCTAATTCACTTTCTCAAAGGTGTATGACCTGGGTGTTTCTGTCCACATATTTTCAGGTCAGTAGGACAAAACCGTTATATTACAGCCTGAGTTCTGAGATCCAGCCCCACCCTTTGTTTCCATGACTTTGTAACAAGAAAGCACATTATGTTGGTGTGAACACTGAGCTCACTGTGTTTGTCCAAAAACAATATCTTTGTGCCAGCAAGGTATTTTATTAACTTTTATATTTCTCTATCATTGAATACCACTAAAAACTGTATGTTTTTCTTCCATGAGTGGTTAACACAAAGATGAGGATGTCTTTCTGCTAGTGGATGAACACTGTTGTTTTTTATTTATATGAAAGGAAATCCTGACATAACTCAAAATGACTGATCTTCTCTGCAAAGATTTCTCTTTGTCTTAAGTCGTGATTTGGTGCCCCCATATGAAAGACCTGAGATACCATCATCATAACAGCAGGTAGAACCAAGTGGAACCCAGTGTGATAGATCTGAGATGCCATGAACAGTCAAGCAGATAGAATAAAGTAAAACCCTTTTTACTGAGACTGTGGATCAACACTGCGGCTGAAGTTAAGGCTTGGTCTCCTGACAGCACAGCGTAGTGTGACAAGTCTCTCTGTGCCACAGATGTGTCAGTGTACCCACAGTCAACCAGGGCCTTCACAGAATTATGTTTATGTCACTTTCATTTTCTTCAGCCTAAATTATAAATGAGTAATTCTAGCCTTGTAATTAGCTAGCAAAACATCTTACATTTCAGATGCGTTACATAAGTAATATATACACTAGTAATAATTAAGTAGCTCCGGATCTTGAATAAGTGGTGGCATGGTGGTGTGGTGGTTAGCACTGTTGCCTTGCACCTTGAGACTTGGGTTTCAATTCCCACCTTGGGTCTGTGTGCGTGGAGTTTGCATGTTCTCCCTGTGCTTGGTGGGTTTCCTCTGGGTTCTCTGGTTTCCTCCCACAGTCCAAAGACATGCAGGTTAGGCTGATTGGTGTCTCCACATTGCCCATAGTGTGCGCGTGCGTGCATGCCCTGTGGTGAGTTGGTGCACTGCCCAGGGTGACCCTTCCTCTGCACCCTATGTCTCCTGGGAGGGGTTCCAGGCTACCTGTGACCCTTAACAGGATGAAGCAGTATAGTAAATGAATGATCTTGAATAAATTTCCATTTTTATTTAAAAGCATGTTCTCCATAAAAGTCTTAACAAATGTTCTTAAAAATGTAGTTAAATTAAATTGCTAATTAGTACATCTAAGTGAAAAGACTGGGCTTTCTATGACAGTTTTACATTTTTGTCAGTGTAATGACTGACTTAAACGTTATGGAAAACTCGCCATTCGTTTGTGGATGCTAGTCATGTTTTGTGGCTTTATTGTTACAGTTTTGCCTCAGCATGAACAGTCACTTTTCCTGCTGTTTATTTTAAACTTGTTCCTGCCCACTGACACACTGACATACACCCAAACTGGGGGCTCTTCCCAGCTATAAATACTCACCATCTATTTCAGTGTGTCTCCATGGTTGGCCTGTCCTGCTATACAGCATCACCCTCCTTCTCTCACCATGTTAGTAGTAAAAATAACGTGGCATAACCATGATTACAGTCTGTATCAGTTTCAAAGAGCTCCGTTTGATTTTAATGTTTGTTTTTTTTATAGCAGTCTGTTCATTGCCCACACTATACACAGCACCCCCTAGTGAATGCTTGAAACTCTTTGTGGTTTCAGATTATAAACACATTGTTTATCATTGACAGAGAAATGTGGTATTTAGATCAGACTCTGAGAAATGCCAGTGAAGCATGTGACTTCAGCACAGTGTGTGCCACAGGTAGCGTGAAGCTTTAGAACAGGACTTAGGTAGATCACATGGCCATTTTTTGTGTGCTTGCGTGTTTAGCTGTATAACCCCTTTCACAAACCAAAGAGAAAGCAGTAGATTTGAGGGTGTAAACATGCTTTTCCATTTCTCTTGTTCAGTTTCTGTACTCTAAACCACAGGGTTATGATATCTTGGCAGCAGATGTGCTGTATTTAGCATCACTAGCATTTACTTTGAGACAGGAGCATTTTGTGGAATGGAGGTGATGTAAGGTGACTGGGTTTCTGCTTGCTGTGGACAGTGTGCCACCAAACCAGTCTCCAACCTACATATTGTACCTCCGCTACATCGTGCAAGCTTGCCTCTGTGCTCACTGCCACTATTTTGACCCCCTTTTTACACCCTGTAAAAAAACTGACAGAGCTCTCTTTTTCTCTTTTTCTTTTCTAGAAGTCGCTCTGGTCTTTGATGGGTGAAGCTGCTGCACAAGGAACAGTCCTGACTCTGACAAGTTATTGAGTCAGTTACACTTCCCACCACCAGAAAAGAGACATCAGCAGTTCTGAAGAAAAATGCCAACTTTTTCCAAGTGACCTCTGATGGCTATTTATGTTGCAATGTGGGCAACATGGGTACTCATTTAGGGAAGCAAAGAAAGGATTTCCCTGCTTGCTGTCCATGTGTCAAAGAGCCTGTATAAATACCAAATGTAGATACCAATTTGTACGGCTCCAAGCGTACTCGACGAGGTTGCTAACTTTAGCACAGTTAAGAGAAAACTCTACTATTGCGGCTGCAGGAATTGGTACCTTCTCCTAGGCAAACTTCCGATACTACGGGGTAACAGGAGTTCTGCACTGGAGTCCAAGGATTCCTTCTGCACCTGAACTGCTGCAGAAAAAAATCTGTTAGGTGTACTCATCATGCCCTCACTGCTTTGATGTCTTTAACCAGTAGGGCAGCGCACTATGAAGCCCTTGACACCCATTGGTTCACCATCGCCTCTGCGGCTTCTCAACAAGGGCCCCGACTACCTGCGCAGGCAGATGGAGAGCGGGAACAGAGAGCGCTCGATCAGTGCGGTGGAGCGCCTGGAGGCAGACAAGGCCAAGTACGTGAAGAGCCAACAGGTCATCAACACCAAGCAGGAGCCAGTGATCGTCCCATGTGCCACACCTCCTCCCATACCCCGGCGACCGCTCACTGTGCCTGGGGCCTCCATGTCCTGTATGACCCCACTCCGGCTCCCTGCTGCCCCTTATTCTGCTCCTGGACCACTATCTCTGAGAGATGAAGATGAACAGGATGCTAAGAAGGAAAACTGCCATGCTGCTGAGGTGGAGGAGCATAACCATAGAAACATTGGCAGAGCTGCCCTGAACCCAGACAGTCTTATCACTCCCTTGGTGGCACCACACAGTGCCCCGATCCTGCGGCGGAGTACTGGCAAGCGGATGCTGCGGCCTGATTCCCTGGTCATGTACCGTCAAAAGAAGGAGTGCAAACCATGCAGCGGTGGCACCCGCAGAGGGGAGGTAAAAAATTACAGCTTCGTCCGTCGCCTCTTCCAGGGCTCAATGCGGGAGAAGACCTGTAATGGAGGGTCCAGAAAAATGACGATCAGTGAGGAAAGGACCCCCTCGCAGGATGAGGAGTCAACCCCTTCACGGGACGAAGATTCTCGCATGTCCTGGACTAATGACAGGGACACCTTAGCAGTTAACAAAGGAATCAAGGGCTCTGTCAAGGCAGAGTGTGCCCTAGTGCTTAGCCCCAGTGACACAATTGAAAGGACTAAAAACAGCAGCATCAATGGGACAAAAAACAGTATGGGCAGTGTCAGTGGGACTAAGAACAGTGTCAGCGGAGACCCCTGGAAGCCAGCGGTCCCCTGGAGAGTAGGCAGTCTATACCGCTCCAAGTCCGACCTGTGTCTCCGCTGCTCCATGGCGCTGTCTGAGAAGGAGCGCTTTTTCGACTACTGCGGGCTGGATCTGGAGATGTTGGAGACACTGGGGCTTGAAAACTTCCCATCAGGCTGTGGCTCCACAGACACATTGTCCCTCTTGCTGCGGAGTGCTAGTGGTGAGGCTGGTGGAGGCTCTGAAGCCAGTGAGTTTTCCAGACACTCCGGTGACGGACTCTTCCAGGAGGAACTGACAGAACAGCTCCCCTCAGGAGTGTCCATCATTGAGAGAAACGCCCGTGTTATCAAGTGGCTGTACAGCTGTAAGAACGCTGTCCAGGAAGCTCCAAGGGAATCGACAGTGTAGCCAGCACACCAAAGTAACCTGACATACGCACTGTTATACGACACTGTAAATATCGTACACCTTTCATACGGGAAACACTGTCGAGTCGTTAGGAGGAGGGAGCGTTCATCTGATCAGTGTCCTGTTCCTGAATGACAAGTGTTTCTTATGCAGCACTGTTTACTCAAACACACAGAAGTGACAGTCATGAAGATGTCTCCACGTCCGTCAGCAGCAGCACGTGAAGGTCTGCAATCCTACAACTGTCAGTAGGAAGAGAGATGAAACAGATCACTGTGTTTGGCTTGAATAGTGCTGTTCACTGTGTTTGGCATGAATACTGCCGTTTACTGTGTTTGGTGTGAAAACTGAATTCACTGTGTTTGTTGTGAAAACTGGGTTCGCTGCCTTTGCTGTGAAAAATGTGTACTTTGCTTATATTAACAGATCAGTGACTGGATTTTTGTTGTTGTTTATGTACTGGAGAACTGACCTTTCAGTGGCAGATTACCCATGTATACCTCAGCCCCAAACAGATCCAGGTCAGCTCGTGTGTTTGTTGTGTTCAGTATCACAGACGCTGTTATTAATTTACAGAGCTGTTTGGGGGGAATAAAGAGACAAATAAGGAGAATTTTCTTTTTAAAAAGGGGCTTTTCACCACAGCCCAAACATTCATATGAGTACCTGGGATTTTTATAAGCATTCACATGCTCCTGTCCAGTGGTCTGTTTTTAGATGTGCTCTGCTTGGTGTGAACAGAAAGGGTACTCAGATAACAAGACTATGCTTTAAATTGGCGGCACGGTGACATGGTGGTTAGCACTGTTGCCGTGCACCTTCAGGCCTGGGGTTTGATTCCTGATTTGGGTCTGTGTGTGTGGAGTTTGCATGTTCTCCCTGTGCTTGGTGGGTGTTCTCTGGTTTCCTCCCCCAGTCGAAAGGCATGCAGGTTAGGTTGATTGGTGTTTCCAAATTGTGTATGTGTGACCCTATGGTGGGATGGGCTCCAGGCTTCCTGTGACCATTAACAGGAGAAGCGGTGTAGAAGATGACTGACTGTTCTAAATCTGGTATAATTTTAATCAGTACAAATCACACAAGACCCCAGTGTTCACACTGCAAGAGCTCAATCACAGATGGTGATCATTTAATCAACTAACAAAATGCTGTGCATTGAAGTTTGAGAACGTATTCTGGAATATTTTAGGAAAATATACATCCTGCAGGTGAGTTTATATGGAAATATTAAAGAGAAGCAGTTGGGAAAATGACTTCAGTGAGTCTGAGTTACTAATTTATTTTGTTTTTCCGGTGGACAGTGGCAGTCATCACAAGTCCTGTATTTTGTAATTTAACATTGCACCTCGATTTTATGTTATAGTCCCTCAAGGTTTAGACATTTTGATTAGACAGTCTTGAAGAGAATTTTGAAAAACTGATTCAAGGTCCAGTATGGCAGGACCTTGTCGAGAGGGAGACTGAATGCACAGATTGTGTGTAGTCATGACCAGTAAGTCAACAATTAACCGTTTAACCACAACACCATTGTCCTTATGTAGCATGTCAAACTGAAATTGTTCAGCAATATTTCTGAGAAATGCTGTTCAGCATGTATTTAAAAAATGATTATATATTTGTTTTGTTTTTGAGAGGCTGGCTCAAAGAAACATAATAAAAATTTCTGTTAATTTCGTTGTATTTTTTACGTTTTGCTATTTAATTAGAATGTCATGTACTGCATACCCCACACAATGTAATACATTTCTTGTTATAAATTTATTTATAATGACAGTTATGTATGGAACAAATTTAACACTAAGACTAATATGGCTGGTAGTTTAATTTGCATTTTTAAACACCCTCATTATAACTTGAAATTAAATTTCAGTCTTGTCTGATGCAAGATTGGTATGGTACTCACTGTGGATTAAATTGTTAGCGATCTTTTTTTTACATCCGACATGTAGGAGGGGACTACCTTTTTGTATAATAGTTTCATTTTAAAACATTTCATTGCTGGAGCATTATGCCACTGTTTCGATGTAAGTACAGCTTAGACCCAGGTTTTTGATGTCCTACTCAATTAGCGGACAACCTGACATTCTCAATTCCTATATAACCACTGGTCAGTCTGACCTGTGAGTTTGTTGCAACCCTCCATAATCAGTGATCAACTCAAGGGATTGATACAGCCCTACACAACCAGTGCTGATTTCATGCTTTTGATGGCTTTGATGCAGCCCTAAATGATCAGAGATCAGCTCAAAGGATTGATGCAACCCTAGATAATTAGTGGTTATTTCAAAAGATTTATACAGCTCTTCATTACCAGCGATATTCTCAAGGGTTTGATTCAGCCATACATAGCTGGTTATTGATTTAAGTTTTTGATACAGACCTACATAGGCAGTGGTTGCCTGAAGGATGTGATACAGATGAACATAAATGGTGATCAATCTGAAGGTTTCATTAAGTTTTACATAACTAGTGACTAATGAGGGTTCTTTGAAGCCCTACATAACTGATTAAGGGGCAAAGACCCAAATCAGACAAAAGAGATCCACCTCCACAGCAGCCCCATCACAGCAGTGGTTTGTATAAGGTTTTGTTATAACAGATTTGAGTTTGCATGTCCCTCCACCAGTCCTACACGAGTGGCAGTCCTTTGACCTTGTTCCTGTGCTCTGCAGCAATCCAGTCTTGTTTCTGTTTCTCAGTTCCCATGTCATTTTCATATTTAGCCCATACTTCCCATACTTTGACAAGTGGTTTTGCCAGATTATTTTTTTCCTCTGGGGCTGTTTCTGATGTGTTTTCAGAGACACACCGCTACAAGTCATAGGAGGTTACTAAGTCAGCACTAGATCATGGCCACACAGGCACTGGAAACCACAAGGTGTTTACCTAATTTTCACTGAAAGCCTTTAGGTTAAACAAGTTTGGGCTGTCAGGAAGTCACCCATCCTGGCAAATAGGGGGTCCCCACCTCTGGTATTGTTGCTGACAAGAGTTTTTCCAAACATTAAACGTCAGGGAGCCAGGAAATATCACCACCTACATCATTACATTTCCTAGCAATGGATCTGGAACAAATTTGACAAGCTAATCACCCGGAGCTTGTTCTATCCTTTCTGGTGTCTCCTGTACCATTACACAGTGAACATGTACTGCAGGTATACTGATCATAAAGTGTATTTTCACAGCTCAAATCAAGAGATGGGCCACAAGACAAACTCATAACACATGCATAACACTGTGGTCTTCTCCATTTATACTTTTTAAATCAGTCATCTTTGCAAAGCAACATTTTAAAGTTCATAATTCCAAAGCAGATTATCTCTACAATGTTGATTCAATGAATATTTATAAATTCAAATAAATTTTCTCTAGGCAATTTTTGTAAGTATGCAAGTCTGACCTAATTTACTCTTAAAATGTAAAATATCTCTGCAAAATAAGGATGAAGCTGACTTCAAACACAGCACTAAAACTTAGTGTGATATCCCAGAGCATCTGTGCAAATATTTACAAGCCCCTTTAAATCTTGGCTGGGTTTACTGTTTCAAAGGTTTTAACACGTGACTATTTTACTATGTCCACACAGTGACATGTGACTGGTTTGGGCATTCTTTTCACCTTGTCCACATCATAACACATGTCTGGTTTGGCATCCTCTATACCTTGTTCATACCACCAGAGCCTGCAGGTATAAAACAGGTTTTCTTCTTATGCCTCCACAACATCGAGTGTGTTGAATCTGGCCTAGTTCTTCTGGTCCAGGAGTTTGGTCACAACACTGGCATTCAGGCATGAGGGAAGATGGATTCAGAAGGGAACTTAGGCAGAAACGAGGACATGGAGGGGGAGGGCAGAATGAGCGTTGGTGTGTGCTCACCTGAACGTACCTGTTCTCTGTTTCCGGAGGAGCCCCTTCTGAAAGCATAACCTTGATGCTTCAAACAAGTTCTTCCATTCTAGTCATAAATGTTGACATCTATGCTCTGAGTAACTTTACTGTGTGAAGTGCTGTTCAGACAAAGCAGCAGACACGTTTTGTCTACTGGAGGACAAAGTCATGTTGACTTTCAGATACCAGGCTGATTTGTCTTGAACAATGTACTACACCAGTCTCAGGTTCCCAAAAACACCAAATGTTTGTGTGTTTTCATTAAACAAAAGAAATTTTGATCGTGATACTTTTTGCTTACATTCAACAACCATGTCAAAAGTGGATACAAGAGAGACGTGATCTCAGGTTTGAATTTCAAGCAAGGGTAATGTGATATCATTCCTTCCAGATGATTTTACTTTTGTTTTGTGTTTGTCTTGAGCCTGTGTTTGTTTGTATTTTATGTACTGAGATATCTCCAGACAGAGCACAGAGACAGCTCTTCAATATCAGCCACACATCTTAGTGTTCCTCAAAGCCAAAAGTGTCCCCTGCTTAGAAATTCAAATACAAATTAGAAAAAGTGTGAATCTTGGAAAAACAATAAAAGTGATTTATTAATACAAATGTGAGAATTTAACTAAACCCTTTTTTTTTACCAATGACAGAGTCATTGTATATTTCTAATTGTGCAAGAGCCAGTAGCTCTTTTTTGTAAATTTTGTACTTGGTTTACATTCCTTTCACATATTTACCTGGACCTGTTAGTGGAATGTTAACATGTCACATTAGCATATTGCATATTCAATAGCAGCTATTTTATACAGAAACAAGTAAATGATTCAGCCATTGTCAGATGTGTACTTTCTCCTGTCTTTTTACCTGTGCACACCTGGATGGTGCCTGGATATTTGAGCACAGTGTTTTTTGACTGAAGAATGACAATGATGGAAACATCTGCCCTTAGGTCTAAAGCTCTGAGCCTCATCCAGAACCATAATCTCCCTGAGTTCCAACAGGAGCTTGAAACCTGGCCTGTCTGCGCTGCTGCCCCCTCCCCCCACCTCACCCCATAACAAAAGCCAGATCAAGCCGTGGAGATCTGGTGGCAGCCAATGGTCATAAATCAGTGGGGAGCTCTTTTCCCTCCTCCTTCAGTGGTGACCCTCAGCATTCAAGGGTCACCAAGCCAGGTTCCGCTTTAGCTCTCTGGGAGACTGTGCAGTGAATGATGGGCCATCCTCTGTCATAGAACTGACATAAACTCAGCAACAAGGTCAAGTCTTCAATAGAAAATGCAAAAATGATTAAAGACAGTAAATGTGACAATCATAAAATGAGTTTAAAGATTCTACACTGTATTTTAGGCTTTGTTGTTCAGTAGACTTGGTCTGAATTGACCAGGAAATGCTAGGTTGACTGGAGATTAGCAAAGAGTTTTAGAAAGGAACGCTACATGGCTGGAATAAGTGCTCTATGTTTTATTAGCATTAATTTACTGTTAATCCGCACCTTTAACTTTGTAGTCCTGAAAACTTTCCGTACATGCATTCTTCCCCCTCAATAAATTTACCTATTTACTTAGTATAGTGTATAGTCCCCTTATATTGTACAATCTGATTATAAGATTACAGATAGAACTGTGTGCCTTGTTTTAGCGTCTGATAATACCCACATTTCTGTTTAGTGTAAAATATGAGTAACTGGCAGCTGTTTTTCTGTAAGAATGAAGTCAGGAGTTCAGGCTCTTCCTCAGTCAATAGGACTAGGTCTGTAAAGTGAACCAAGTGCAAGGATCGCCCTGGACCACAAGGCCCTCTGCCAGGCAGAAGAAGGGAAGGAATTCTATCCAAAGTGAATGTCACATCTGTGACACCCATTACACCTGTCACTTTTCTCAGACTTGTCACATCTTTCACACTTTTTACACCCATTGTAGCGGTCATGTCCTTCACATCTGTCATACCCATCTCGTGTCATGCCTGTGACATTTGTCACATTTGTCACATTTGTCACACCCTATACATGTCATACCAGATACATTCATTACAGCTGTCCCACCCATGTTTTGCC
>JABJVR010049016.1:0-11591 GCA_025773905.1 Chitala chitala | reverse complement strand
ACATTTGTCACATTTGTCACACCCTATACATGTCATACCAGATACATTCATTACAGCTGTCCCACCCATGTTTTGCCTGTCACACTGGTCACATCTGACTTGATAATTGCAGGCCAGTGAACCTGAAAGCAAACGTATCAGGCAACAATTTAGAAAGGCTGTGGTCATATCTTATTATTTCTAATAAACCATTTTCACATTTATTATGTATTCTGTAATGTTAGCATGCCCAAATTAACTTCTCTGTTTAACCCATCCCGTGGGGGAGCAAAGGGCAGCCATTATTCAACACCTGGGGAGCTAGCACCGAGTGTCTTACTCACAGACTCCTGGTGGCTAAAGTGAGACTCAAATCAGGAGCCCCCAGTATCCCACCCTGATGTTACTGAGCCACCTGGCCACTCCAAATACAACAATAATCTGTATTCTCATGTAAGTATTAAAAATGGTTGTATTTTATTTCTGAATCAGCTATATACATACATTTTTACTATTGTAATAAGATTTTATACACAAATGTCTACAATATCAAAGAGACAATCCAGAACTCCTTTTCAGATATGACAGCTTTGAGCAAAAAGAAGTACAGGGAGCAAAGAAGAATTGTAAAATTAACAGCTGAGATGTCATTGACATCCACAAGAAGTGAGCAGATTAAATATGACTATCATAAACAATTAGAGGGTTATTTAAATAAGCCTGCGCGTGATGTGAACAACCCTTCTCCACCTGCTGACATCACCATCACTGTGATAGTAAGCCCACGCATCAAACGTCAGTATTTTCAGGACCCCCAGAACATGCTGGTAAGCAAACAGGTCAGCAACAGAGTGGATCCACATGGAACCATGTGAGGTTTTTAACCTAATCACCTAATCAAAAAGCACTGGGCCAGTTGTGGACGTTGGTGTGTGGGGGGGGGGTTCCTTTCCTCCTCATATCCTGTGTCTCACTGGTTCTAAGGCTTGATACCAAAGGCTGGAGCTCAAAAATATCATCCTGAGGTGTTAGCAGAGAATTGGTGGAATGTGGACACAGGGTGGGTGGGGCAAGAACTAACTACCCCTAACTATCCAGTTTGGGTTCAGGGCCAAAAAACCCTACATCCTAAGCAGCTGTGAAAACAAATACCCCAACATCCTCAGCAGCTGTGAAAACAAAAAAACCCAACATCCTCAACCAGATATAGCTGGAGCTAAGGAGGCAGAAACTGAAAAAGGCTGAATAACAATGATGCCTTGTCTGCATCCCACTCCTCACACCAATACTGTCCTAACAGTGACTACACCACAAGAACGATAATGATGATTACATGTGCACTGCTAATCCCTGGTTGTGTTAGGTTACCAGTGATTTAGTGGATGAAAAGAGCATGGACCACCTGGTTCGTCCTTCTGAACCATGCCCTGGAGCTACACACTTTTGTCAAAGGAATCAGTGGTTTGAAGCCACAAGCAGGTGTGGCCTACTGGTGATTGTCTGTCTAAAGAACACTGTGAAAGCAGATTATGTTTTCTTTAAAAGACTTAGAGCTGGACTCAACTGAGTTTTCACAGACCTTTGTAACACAACAAATGGATGAAAATTTGTTTCTTAGCACAATAAAAAATAGCCAGAGCACAATAAAAAACAAAATATTTACAGACAGATCTAATCTCAGGTTTATATGTCAACTTGTAGAGAGACATCTGAGCTGACTTTCAGATAATTTTCCCACTTGAAAGATGGTCTTGGGGAGGGTAGTTTGTACAGGGGCATAGGGGTATTGTCAGGGATACTGGGAGACGTGGGGGTAGGATGGGAGTGTGACATGAACGTGGGATCACTCCTTTTGTAGAGAACATAAGCAACAGGAAGAGGCAGAGGCTGCAAATACACCAGTAAGGAACCAAGAAGTGAGATCCACTGAGAGTGAGAAGAGCCAGGAGGTGAGATCCAATGAAAGTGAGAAGAGACAGAAGGTGAGATTCAGTGAGAGTGAGAAGGACCAGGAGGTCAGACCCAATGAGAAGCATGTTACAGCGAGGAGAGCTCTGCTTTCTAGAGCCACAATACGTGTACACCCTCTCTGTGTGACTCCACCTGGTGCTTCTCATATCTATGGGCTCAGACTGATTGGCACTTCTGACTGCACTACCATTTAGTCTGTCCTATCAGTGGCTTCCCCTGCTGCTTCCTCTGCTGGCTGACATATATCATTAAAGGTTTTAGAACCACAAGAACATGCTGTGTAGCCACTTCTCAAGATGCTCATCCCCTGTAATCAGGTGAAATAAATCCTTTAACACTTGTACTGAGCTCTTGCTGTATTTTTTCAGAAGGATCTTTATAAAAATGGGCAGAAGGTGACTTCTCTGTTTTGAATTCTTTCCATGGGTTTTTGACAGGGGCATAACCAACATGATGCTCACAATTTAAGGTACAGAAGGTTATAGCTACTGTTTGCCAGGTGCCCAGATTAAAAGTATTGCATTCGTCTCCACATCTGTTCCATGAGGGGAGGGGCACTTGGCTCCAGCAGGGTGTGGGTTTGTTTCTCCACACATGCTTGTAACCAGATGGGCCTACTGTCTGTGTCCGAATGAGTCACCCACGCATTCACGTGCACATGTGCCACGACTACTGCTGCTTGCAGCCACCTCATTTCCTTGTTTTATGCCCTGCCCTGTAATTATGTTCATAAATTGGTTTCCCCTGTGTCGTGTTTCCTTTGATTTGTGATTAAGTTTTGTTTTTGGTTGTCTCCTTTGCAGTTTCTACTGCTGTGTTGTGTTGCTCTTGTGAGAAGCCACGATTCGGCTCAATTCCACTGATTCTGCAACAGTGTGTGTGTGGTACATAAAACACTGTTTAGACAGTTTTTTTCTTACCTTCTTCTGCAGTCACACTTCACAGCCTACAGTATTTTCATATTAGTGAGATGCCGAGAGGTAAGGACAGAGCACAAAATCTGGAAAAGACTAGAAAAGATAGCAGTTCACACTTTCTTATAACATGACACAGAGGAGTACTGGATTTACACATGAGTTTTAATGCTCTTGGACTACAGCGTAACCACAGCTAATCTCTCATCTTAATACCAGACTTTTCAGTGCATGCAACATGTAGTGGCCAACAAACCTCTGGCCAGGGCAGGTTGGTGGGACTTGAAGCATGAAGAGTAAATCTGTTTCAGCATGAATTATGGAAGCAGTTTTGGATTACAGTCACTTTAGTACTATAGTATTTGTATAGAATTTAGTGAGACAGGCAAATTGCTGTCTCTGTCGGATATAGAACCTACCTTTTGCAGCCAACCTGTGATCCAGGGTGCAGGTCTTTTTTAGATAGACGTTGGTACCACAAAGATACTATTCATACCAGTATCTTTACTGAGACATACGGCAGAAATACCCCAGTTTGTCACCAAAATGTCTGGAACTTGCAAGATAGCTGTCCCGTACCTGTCCCTTATGTGCTCCTAATTCCTGTGTGCGGATGGTACATGGCATGGCATTATAGTATGTGTGAAACTGTACAGCCATAACATTAATTACCATATATTAGCTGCAAAGGTACATTGAATGGCAGTAAAATGTGAAATTGATTGTGCCTCTGTTTATGAAATGTGGAAAGCATGCTGTTGGGCTGCTTTTCCTCGGGATTCACACACACACACACTGTATATTTCATCTTTTTATTTTTATTTATTTATTATTATTTATGTATTTATTTATTTATTTTTGAAGCAATGAACTAAAACCACGATTTGGATACCGATGGGAATCATTTTACATGACAGAAGGACTTACTGTTTTCTCCCTCTAAAAGATCCCTATTGTATTGCTTATTAATGAGCCATTTGTTAGTCCTAAAGTAGAGAAGTAAAGGTTCTGGTAAAAGCAGGCCTTATGTCTGGGAAGAAAACAAGTCAAGACATCAAGACTCTCCCTAACTGCCATAAAGGCAAAAAAGGTAAGTCAAAAAATGGGGGATTCTAGTTTATAAAAAGATTGCAGCTATTTTGGATTTAGTACATTTCAAATAGTTTTATTGCAAACTGCATTGCTTTATTATTGTTACTGTGTTATTCCTATTTGATCTCAATCCAGTTACCATGGTAATGTGAGTGTAGCTCAAGAGTTCCCCCTGTTGGTTATAATAGGCACTCACGGCAGCCAACGAACTGTCCACCCTGTAATTGAGAAGCCCAGGCATGACATACTGGTAGTTCTGGCACCATGTTGAGAAAACTGGTCCATAAATTATCCTTACTTCAAATAATTTCTCAGCATGAAACAGTTTCCAGTTCAACAGCTTTTATTCAAACGCACATAAAGTCCTCACAATGCATTGCAGGAGAACAAATTTCTCACTTCACAGAAAAAATCTTTCAGCTACACAGACAGCCACAGCAGGCTGGGCTGTAGTAAAGACAGGTGCACTGCAACACAATGCAGGTGCTCTGAAACGCAATGAAATGGTCCTCTAAGGTCCCCAGTGTCTCTCCGGAATGACAAATAAATATTAACATTACTTAGATTCACTGACTAAATGTTGTGTAGGGACAGAAATTATAACCTTTGTGCAGTTCAACATGCGTACTGATTCATCTTAAAGTTTCCATTCGTTATGCTGGAATGGAAGTTTATAATGAGGTATGTAACATCAACGTTGTCCTTTGCTCAGAGAGAAAAAGAGACAGTGAGACAGTGTGCACATGATAGACAAGCTGTACATGTCTAAGGTAAGACAGGAAGGAAAGAAGCAATGTAAGATGCATGGTTTGCCCTCTCTCAGTTGGTGTCTCTTCATTACAGTACATCTGAGACTTGTCAGAGTCCTGAAGGATAAAGATCCTAGCTGTGTGTGTAAGGTGCAGATGAGGGCATGGTCTAAACCATGCCCCACCCACACTATTATGCCCATGCTTGTGATTGGCTAGTTGGTCTTGGCCAGGCTCCTGGACTTCAGATCGGCCAGTTTGCTGGTGACAAAGTTCCACTTGAAGGCGGTGTCTTCTCCGCCACCTCCAAAAGCAGCATACTTAGAGAAGCTATTTTTGCTGCTCCCGCCTCCTCCCTCAACCCCACCCCCACTCTCTTCCTCTTCCTGTGTCTCCCTCTCTTGGCTCTGTCCCTCCCCACCCTCCCCCTCACCCTTTGCCCCTTGACCCTCCTCTCCACCTGCCTCTGCCTGCCTCGTGCTGGCCGCCTGTTGCCACTTGGTAGCGAAGCTATCCCAAAATCCCGTGTTCCGCTTGCTGGGCTGCATCTCCTCTGGCTTGACGGCCAGTGGGCTGTGGGCACATGGGATGGATTGAGATCTTAACACTAACAGTAATAGTAAGACAGAACTGAGGCTAGGATCAGGAGACAGTGGAGCATGTGCTCTTGTCTGTACTACACCTCACCTCAGTTGTAGTGTTTTATCAGATCAACCAACCAACACAGACATCTATGCTATGGAAGCCACATCATTAGAGAGCAAGGGGTGCAAATCCACCTATCCTCACATGCCTACAAGACAACAGCCAATAAGGTGAAGGGGCAGGGCCCGTGATGTTACTCACTGGTCAGCAGCAGGCTGAGTCTCGGCCTCCAGCAGCTGGTGCTCATCGTCTTTGTTGAAAAGCGCTGACATGCTCTTCCATCCTTTAGCCCCCACACCCTGCATCTGTAGTGGGAGAGAAGGGTCCTTATACTGGCCCAAGTGGTGATGGGTGGAGACATTATGTGAGGATGTTGTTAGGCACTGACAAGCTTTGTGTGACAATGACAGTGATGGCTGTGTTAGTTAGTGTCATCATGGTTGGTGACAATGTTTTCACTTCTATTCTGTTCTCATGACAGTTATGTCAGCGGATAAAAAACTACAACACAGTGAGCAAGGACCAGGGACTCCGTGTTGTAAAAATTCTCTCTGCTCTAAGTAGTGTTGCTATTTTGTGAGCCAATGCCCATTGCAGGTTCATGTTACACAGCTGTGCATGTACAGTATGGTTCCACTTCAGTCCTCACCCTTTTAGCTAACTGGGTCACAGCACCAGAGCCCTCATCTTCCTGGACAGGGGTCCGCTCAGTCTCCACTTCATTACTCTGGCAATAAACAAAGCATAGCATAAGATGTGGCCAGAGCCTCACTATTTAGAACACTTCCTTTTTTGTTTTTATTTTATTATAGATGCACCTCAAAAAGCACTGAGTATGAGCATTTTATCAATTTAGCTGATGAAGTTGCCCTCTAGTGGTAGCATCACGCAATGAAAGCAGATGTAAACAAAGCAACTACCACAAACTGACACCATCTATTCAGCTTGCAATTCTGTTAATGTCATCAATATTCTCTAAAGGTTATTAATTTTTTTCTGATACTTTAATATGGAAACATCTTTATTTATGCTGTAGTACAAAAGAATTGTTAGAATGAGGATTTTAGTTTCTCAGTCTAACCAAGTCCCCAAGAATTTGACTAAACTAATTATTATGTAAATGTAATCAAACCAGTGCCTTTCTTAATAGTTTGTAAATGTATAAGAGGACTGCAGGTATCAGTCTTGCTAAAAGTTGGGGGTCAGAAAAACAGCAGTGGAGTAGATATATTCTGTGGTTGTTAGTGAACATGAAAAGAATGCAAACATCAGGAATTTTGCCTGCAAACAACAATGTAAAATGAGAATTAGTACATTTAATACCAGAAGGTAGCACACATGTAGATTAATAGCAATGTAAAACCCCTAAGATCATTATACTGAGTGCTATTCACTGCCTGTTCTCTATCGCCTTCAGTGATTTCTCTTCTGTTATTGAACTGAACTGAGTAACATTCTCTTCAAGATACTTGTTTTTTGCTTTAGAAAAATAGTTTTCCTGTCTACTGCCCTTTCAATTTATTAAAACTAGAGCATTTTAAGTCTACCTGTTACCTGTTATGTTGAGAAACATAATACAAACACAGAGTAGGACATACAGTGAGGTATCACTTGTTCTGCCTTCTTACTTATGGCTAATCTTTAAATTGCATTAAGTCTGGTATCGTTATCTTATTAGGGGTCGCTGTGAAAATATATTCTGAAGCGAGCGGCATCCAGGGGTCACTTCATATGCCACAGGGAGGTAAACATTTTCATAATTACTACACCAAATGAGAGATATCCGAAGTAGCAACATTTTAGCCACTTACAGAACAAGAGTGTAAGAGTCTTGTGTAAGAGTATAAGAGCACACAGAGAAATTCTACTCTAACATTTACTCTGGCTCTGATACTGAGACTCTTCCAGACTTGTGACCAGATGTGACACAAGCTGCCTTCCTTACACAGACAGAACAGCACTAATGCTTTGAATGCATTCTCCTATGTAGTCATGTATGTCTATGTATGTGATCATGAGAAGAGAAAGGCCCCCCTGCTGTTTTCCCCCACCCCCAGGTAACCATATGTGACACTGATCAGAGGTCAGCTGGAGGCTGTAAGGAATTAGAGGGAGGTACAAAGTGTACCCACAGACAGGGAGGGTCAAAGGTCAAAGATGTACCTCCTCCGCAGCTTCTTCTGCCGTATTAGCATTGAGGGTCTTCATCATCTTGTTCTTATACGTCTTCCAAATAGGGTTCATGTTCACTCCAGGGGTTAGGGCACGTCGCTCACAAAGACAAAGGATTGTACCGCTTCCTTGTCACCATCAATCCAATTTCTGTCCTAATGATGCCTCTTAGCTTCCAGTCTCATGTAAAAATGTCCCATGCAGTGTTTGTAACGTGCAAGCTCGGAAGATGTTGTGCAGTGCCTTAGGTAAGTATCACTCAGAGCACTGCAGGTGAGACCTGTCTCATGGTGTCTCGCCTGGGTATCTTGTCCGATCCCAGTACATCCAGCCTTCTCGTTCAATACCAGGAGGAGTTGTCAGCGACAATGACATGTCTTTCACAGCTCTGTTACCTGGAAACAGGTGTGAGTTTCCTCATGAAAGTTTTAGGAGCCTCTTTTCAATGCAGGATGGCTGTTGTCATGGCGATAGAAGATGGGATGTGTAATTCTAGAAAGCTGGGGGTAGGGAGGAAGCTGTACACAGAATCCTGACCAGTCAGGCTGTTTAAATGGTCCCAAATCTGTCTGCTAGCTAAAGACATGTCCTACATCTGCTCCAAGTCAAGGTGGGACACCTGAAGACATTTAAGATCTCGGCAGGACTGAGGTTCTCCTAAATGTGCGTAGATACAACATCAAAAACGTACAACCATTTTAACAGCCATGATTTGAAATGGAAAGCAGATTATAAAGGAATAATTTAGCCTTTTGTATCTAATGCTGAGTGGGGTGTAAAAAAATCAACATTAATTACAAGAATTAAAATCTAATTCCAATCAGACAAATAACATTTTTAAATTATTTAATTTTCTGACCCAAAGCTACAGAGTTGAAGTAGCTGACAATTCTGTTCATTTGCACAGCTGGATGATTTTTGAATCACTTTTACAGAAGTTATAATGAGCCTCAGGGACACACTTTCTTATTCATGATCTCCATCATTAATGTTGCTCTGTACATGTGCCTAACACCCACTTCTAAATTTATTACTTTTGGTCTAGATTCATTTGTGACCTCAGCCAATCAGAAAGTTGGATTTCCTTTTTAGAGGCATCTCTAGTTTCCTATGTCTGGTCTCCTAGCAACCTAGCCAACCGTATAATGTGATGGATGTGTTGAAATTTTGATGGTTCTGCAGACATAGTCTGCTCTGTCTGTCCTGGAGTGTGGGTTAGCAAGGAGCACTGGTATTTTGCTTTGGTAGATGGTTCAGAAACAAAGTGATGTGTTAATGATGTGAAACCATCATAGCTCCAGCACATAAAAGAGTTTTGTGGAATGCTCTGCACATTTTTGACAGGTGCACATTATTTCAACTCTGTTTTGTAGCTCTGAGTTATCACAACCTTTGCAGTGACTTGCCTCACCAGTTTACACCTTACTTGAAGCTTCTGATTGAAGGATGGCTGGTTGAGGTGTTGTCTCAGCAGCCCAGTGGCTCAATGTGTAGAACATCAGGCTGGGATGTGAACGTCTCCTGGCTTGAAACCCAGCCCAGTGACCAGGAGTGTCCTTGAGCAAGATAATCAAACCACTAGCTCCCTGCGTGCTGCAAGTGACTGCCCACTGTTCCCCCAAAAAGGATGGGTTAAATGCAGAGAACCACCATCGTCGTAACATGCATGTGAATGTTGTAAGTTGCTCTGTGCGAAATTGTCTGTTATATGAACTAATGTAAATATTTCACTGATCAGTGGTGTATAAAGTACTTGAAAGCCATCCTTAAATGAAAGTTCAGATATTTTACTATAAAGTAATTTAAGTAAAAGTCATATTCACCCATTATAATATTACTTAAGTGAAAATATGAAAGTAATGAAAGTAAAAGTATCTGTATATGTTAAAAAGCATTAAAATGGGGATGTTTTTGGTCATTGTGTTACTGTTTTTGGCCATTTAATGTTTGTTCCTGGTTATTTTGTGACCATCTAACATTAGCTAAGGTTAACGTTAGCAAAATCCGTAAATGCAGCATTGCTAGTGAAAGAAACGTATGTAACATTAGATTCACAGTCACAGTGCTGACATAACGTGATGTTAACGTTAATGTTAAAAAAACATTAGTGTTAAGTGCTTAATACTTTAACCACATAACACTATAATGTTATCTTTGTTTTTACTTACCTCAATGTATTTCTTGAGGTTCGACAATGAGTGTTTGAATGCCAGAATTTCAATGCTTTTTGGCAAGCACAGGAGGCACTTCATTTGATATGGAGAATCGTTCATGGCAAGAAAGAAGAACATCTCTTGGAGGTATGTCCATGGGTGGTCTGACGTGTCTAAAACAGGAGGTCTTGTTGGAGAAGTTATGCTTGCAGACATAGCAGGTGTTGGGGCAGCATCACTACTACTAGAGGAGGATGCTGCTGCTGCCATGATAGCTTCTTTCTGCTGCTCTTTTAACCTGCCAGAGCTTGTTATGCTGAATTCACAGACTGAAAACCAAAACTTTGGGAGTGTGTTCCTTTTATAAATTTTATTTATTTATTTTTGTAGTAAGTAACGAAAACACAAAGTGGAAAATGTATCGGAGTAAAAGTAGGCATGTTATTTAAGAAAGGTAATGGAGTAAAAGTTGACAAATTAAAAAAACTGAAGTACAGATACTCCCCAAAAATATTTAAGTACTGTAACGAAATACTGTTACTTTGTTACATTACAACACTGTCAGTGATGTTATGAACCTTCTGTTTAGTGATGACAGACTTACCTCACATATGATCAACATAGCTGGCACCTGTCCAGGGTGTCCCCTTCCTTCTGCTCTAGGCTGCCTGGGATAGACTCAAGGCCACTTACAACCCTGCATAGGATTACCAGTTGGGTAACAGAGAGATGGGTTATCTACATGTTTATTTGTTTCTCCTCAAAAGTGTTATAGAGATTATGTATACAGTATATTTAATAGCAGGACCTCAAACTAGAAAAAATTAAAAAAGAAATAATTCAGTGCACACGCACACACACACACACACACACACACACACACACACACAAGTATAGACAGCAGTCATGTACATCGTGGTTATGTCCTTAGCTGGAGAAATAAAAAGACCTTTTCTTTTTTCTTGCTGTCTCACAAATTTGTCATTATTTAATGTAAATTGTAATTATAAATGAACAGTATAATTGAACTGTATAATTTGCATATTAAGTTCACATCTACAAGTTTTTATTATGGAGGTATGGCACAAAAAGTTATATTTAAAAATACCTTGTAATTTGTACTTTATACCTTGCCCAGTCCGCACTGTGCCGTGTCTTGCACGCTAGGCTCTCTGAGATGGATGCATGGATGACCTGTGTTTCCATAGTTCCAACTGGCATTCAAAGGTAATTCCATTCCTGGTCTGCAAGTATGTACACCTGTACTGTCTGCTTTCAAAGAATCAGTTATGAAAGGAATGATTATTATTCTGAGAATTATTCTGAAATGATCTGTGAAAATTGCTGATTGGTGGTTCTTAAGACCTTATTGTAATACTTAGTATTAAGTTGTACTATTATTTGTAATAAAAATTGATTTTGAAAATGTCATGTTCGTTCAAGTTTTTTGTTGTTGTTTACCAGTATTGTGTTTTTATAATACATTTATGGATTTATTATTTGGTACACTGTGAGCACCTAAGAGAAATACAGAAGAACGGTAAGAACAGCAGTGGCTGCCATCAACTAAACTGGGTGTGTCCTGTATGTGCTGTATGTGCTGTGTATGTGCTGTATGTGCTGTGTATGGGCTGTGTATGTGCTGTATGTGCTGTATGTGTCCTGTATGTGCTGTATGTGTCCTGTATGTGCTGTATGTGCTGTATGCGCTGTATATGTGCTGTATGTGCTGTGTGTGTGCTGTATGTGTGCTGTATGTGCTGTATATGTGCTGTATGTGCTGTATGTGCTGTATGTGTGCTGTATGTGCTGTATATGTGCTGTATGTGTGCTGTAGGTGCTGTATGTGTGCTGTATGTGTGCTGTGTATGTGCTGTATGTGTGCTGTATGTGTGCTGTATGTGCGCTGTATGTGC
>JABJVR010049015.1:0-22932 GCA_025773905.1 Chitala chitala | reverse complement strand
GCTCTGGGATGGGCTCCAGGTTTCCCCGCGACCCTCACCAGGAATAAGCGGTTAAGATAATGGATGGATGGATGGAACAATATATTAATTACTGTAATTATATTTTCTAAAAAATACTTAGATACGAAGTTTATTCTTTTCACCACTAGATGCGAATGTTTCCCAGGGGTACTTGTCACGAATCGATTTTGTTTAGATCCGAAAAAGCATGACCTTTTTGCTATTACAGTTAGGCTTCTAAAGATGGCAGCATAGCCCAATTTATCAAACAAAAAATGTTTTTTTCCTGGAATAGCGAAAGCAGTACTACTTGATTGAACCAATACTGTGTTGAAAAATTACAAGGAAATAAAAAAAAAAAAATTCAAAAGTATAATAGAACCAAGACGTAAATTATGTCCAAACCATATTAAATCATAGTAACAAGAAATAAATACATTACAATCTTCAGTAATAATAAACAGCAAATTTAAAAAGAAAAACATATATGAGTAAGACGTTAAAATCAAATTAAAACACATTAGAAAACATATTAAAATGCACTTTTAATGCATTCCTAACATTAAATTCTGTTATATAAAATATTAAAATCCTTACATATTGTGCAAAAAAAATTGAAAATACGCCTGAGTATTGCAAAAGGTTAAACTGGTTTATTTTACTATGACAATGTTAATCATGTTATAATCGTCTAATCTAGTTACAGAGCTGTGAGTAGTATGACGAAGAGTTTAATTGGTGACACACTTTCCAATGTGTGTAAGAAAGTTGTAAAACTACGGAAACAAGTAATAGGGTCAGAACTCTATTTAATACAACGAAAAGCAGTGTACATTTACCATTTTTATGGGGGACTTAAAACATTGTTTGGAATAGATTTAAACATTCTTGTGTTTCAAGCATTTGGACCGCAATTCAGAAAAAGCTGCAGCCTGTTTCCCAGAGGAACTCATTGCAATTCCATAACGGAGAACATCAAGATCATTAAACAGAATTGACTGCACGTATGAACAAAAGATTTAGAGTAATGTGTTCATATATTAATTGGATAATAAAAGATGAATGATGGCCCAATTATATAATAGCTTTTGCACATATATTTTGCAGTCTCGGTACACAAACGGGTTTGAACCCACAACCTTTAAGTGATTTGGAGAAATCATACCATCAAATGTAATATACCCATACAAAAATGTGAGTATATATTGGGTATCGCATGTATTGTTTTGTCTGCTCGTTTTAAGTAAAATGTCCGGACATTTCGTCGCGTGTATGTTTGACTGACGTCCGATTTTTGTATAATGTGATGATACATACACGATACAACTGTGCGATACAACTGCAGGTCCATATGGAATTGTTTTTGTAATATAGAAAAGTAGAAAAGAAAATAGGCTGTAAAGTCTCTTTCCCCATCTTGCATGCAGAATAACCACAGTGTATTGTTTTAGTTTGAATATGTTGCAAAACGATTCCACATTTGTTGCCAATAACGTCCAGTGGAAGAGTTAAGGCTGTTTTCAAATTCCAGGAATGAGAGGAGCGTGGTACGCTACAGAGTTTACCGTTTAACCTTGGCACCTTTAAATCGTATAGTTCAATTGTGCAGGTGATAGGCTATATCGTGCTTCACTGTTACACGCTTCGATTTAAATTGTCAGGTAACCTCACCCATCCATCCATTCCAACCAGTCATTTTGTAGAGGGTCGAGAGTGTCCTGGAGCCTATCATAGAGAGTCTAGGGCGCAAACCGATCGTAGGGGTCAGGTCATCATTGAGGCTCGGTTTAAAAGGGGGGTGGAATTTATATAAATTCAAAACATTTAAGTGGGAAATAACTACAATCATCGGGTAACAAATAAAGAAGCGGCTTAATTAACAATAGAGACTACCAGTACATCTGGAAGCAAAGGCGCCAACAGAAATGAAGTTGCGTCTGTATGACATGTTTCGTAGCGATGTTATGTTTCGTGGGAGATCACGAAATTCAATTTCAAATTCAGTTAAAACAAACCAATGTAGCACATGAATAAGGTGAGCAACATTGTCTGTAATGGCGTTTTTGAAGTTAGGTGAGGACATTACCATTTTTTTAACAACAGGTGAAAAACAGCCATAACATGTTAGTAGTGCGGTGTTTTACAAATATAGTACATATAAATAAAATTAAATAACGAAGGTTTTAATAAATCGTAATAAACCTGAATTTGTCTCACTACATTTGAGTTAATTTTAATATTTAAGTCTATTGAAATTACAGGTAACCCTTCGGGACTGTTTCATTTTTAGCTTGATACTTCGTATTTTTGCCAAAGTGTTTTTACGTAAGGATAACAGCTCGTACTGAAAAGCAGACGTTAACATCATACTTAATTACTTTGGATTAGCATTAAAACCGAATAACATCTGCACAGGCACGTGCCATAAAATGTATTTTTTATTAATAAATTAACGCGTTTCGGGAACTATTGACTAAACTTAAGTTGAAGAACTGAATGAACTTTGTTAATATTGTGATTGGGTTCGCTTCTAGACTCATGTGACCATAAAACAAACCATTTACGTCGTATGTATGCACTATTTTGAGTATTTGTACCATTTAAAAGAAAAAGAGAGCTCGTCACTCCAAGATATAACATCAGTGTCACAAGGGAATCGGTCTATCAGCAATCAAGCACGTGACTTACTAAAAATCACAATTGCCGTCCGGACAATGATGAGACAATGATGAGACAATGCTGTCATCTTTTCAGTGTAGCACAGTTTCCACATTGTGACAAGACATTAAATATTGAGCATAATTAGGCAGCACTTAATTTTACAATAGTTTAATTATGATTTTCCATTCACTCCAGAACTCTGCTTTTTATTTATTTATTTTTTGGGAAGGCAATGATCACTACATTATAATTACTTTATCGTTTAGGACTGATTTTTTTTTTTTTTTTTCACTCTGCCCCAATCCCAACAAAAGACTTTATGTCTATGTCAAAAGAGAGAGAAGGTTGGGTAAACTGTCAACTGTCTGTATGGCTGTGTTGCTTCTTGTAATAAAGGGGATTATCCCAAAGATTTGCCAAAGGAGAGGTACCTCTTAAATAGTGAGTAAACACTGAATTTTCAACCGTTGTACACCTCATGTAGAAGACTATATTAAAAACATGCAAACAATTCAGATCACTCAAACGAAGACCCTCCCAATTTGCTCAGTATCCGATGCCATTTGATTCTCAAGAAATTACATCAAAAGTGTAATATTGTTGGCTGCCTGTGAACAAACAGGAAACATTTAATTTCAAACTGTCCATATATCATCAACAAATCTGAACTGCAAATTTGAGTATGGAAACCAGGCTCCCTGGACTGTGCCTGTAATGTGGCCCTGAAAAGTTTATTCCAGTCTTCCATGACATGAAGGTGTAAAAATATTTACTGAATCCACTGTGGGGATTCCATGTGCACCTCATTTAGAAATCATAAATGTATTTTCACTCCACGTGTAATGCATTTTTAAATATGGCTCTGTGTCCTGCTGTCAATTTTCATGTGTCACCTTCTATTCATAGCCTGAACGGGGCTCTGGTATGTGACATCTGGAATATTTTACTGGGCTGCCTCATTCATGTTCATGTTAATGTGTATTTAACACCATGGATGTTTCAGCAGTGTGGTCCTGTTGTGCTATCCCTGCTAGGTAGTTTTTATTAAATGGATGTTTTGTGGGATTTTTGTTGATCTGGAAGCTTCAGAAGCCGGTTTCCACATGGTCCTGACAGAGAACCTCAGATGTTGTCCTCCCAGAGATGAGATCTCATGAGATCCAGACATCAAACCCTCAGGTCTTGTGAACACCAAAATGGGCTCCCACATGGTCGACATACAGAATTCTCATACTTAATGGTCATGAAGATGGGTTCTTACACTTTCAGAACCTCAAGTCCAAATATTGATCTTTAGATCCTGTGGATACTGAGATGGGTTTTCATGTGGTCTAGATAAAGGACCCTCAAGCTCAAGGGTCAGGATGGCAGCTGATTCTTTAAGGTGTTCTGTTCTGAAAGAAGCTGGTTAAAGCACTGTTGGTAAGGTTACTGATTTAATACTCAACATGGAGTGGTGTCCTTTAAAATTTGAGCCCTGGATACACCAAAATAGTTTCACTTTTAACACAGTAGAAAGGTAAAAAATCACCATGTAATGCAACATGTGCCATCCAAAAACAAATATCTACATCAAAGGTTTGCACACAGGGAGATTTTTTGTTTTAATCCAAGCTTTACATGGAAAAATATGTTAAACATTATACTATGTCATAATTTTTGAGGGCCCCGTCAGTCACGGCCTGACCACAAATTAATGATATGTCATTAAAACACTATTCAAAAGTAAAATTTTTATGTAATCCAATAGATTTTGTTACTAATTACATTTATAGAAATGAAATTTGTAGTTAATAATGGATTACATTTTCAAAGTACTCTACACAGCACTTACTATATACAACATATGCACAAACCCTAAAAGAAGAAGTGTTTTTGTAGCAGTAGTATTTCTTGACCCCCACCTGGCTGATGAAATGAATAGTAGGTGGGAGCTGCAGTGGTCAGCACCCTGGCACATCTCTGCTTTTGGTACTGTTTCAGGCGGTTACGCTACAGTTGGAAAAGGGTCTCCACTGACCTGCCACAGCCGATTGGGGTGGGTGGGGCATTTGAAAAAAAGGGCTATGCTAGCAGGAGTTTTTGGCCATTGTAAAGCATTTGTAAGGATGTCTGCAATGCAGTCTTTGAGCTGTGATAACGGTGAACATACCCTGCATTGCATGTCTCCAGCTCAGATCTAGGACAGTTTGTGACAATTGGACCGTGATCTTGTATGTTCCAGTCATGCAATCACTTATTTCTTGCCTTTAGCAAGATTTGAGGCAGTTCTTTTCCCCATCTGTATACTTCAACTCCTGACTTTTGTTACCGTTGAACAGTTACAGAGAGTTGCACGGTGACCCTGGGAGAGCACACTACCTGAGCTCTTTAGAGGGAACCTTGGCCGTAACTACGAGTTACTACAAATAGTTAGTGCTCCCTGATGATGACAAGCCTTCAGCTTTATTCTTCCAGGACCTAAAATGGAAAGAATCGTCATATTAACCACGCATGGGCTCAAAAGTCACAGTCACAGTTGACTGCTTTCAAATTAATTAGGACCCAAAGGTTTTCAGGATCTAACTGTTGCAAAAAGTCATAAATAGTTTCTCATCAGTTTTAATATTCTCAATATTTAGCCCATAGTTTAATCCAGCAGAAGCTGTGCAAAGTACATACATTTTGCTTAAAAATAGAATTTGGGTTAACTAGAACTTCCCAATGACAACCACTGCGTTAGCTGAATCACCAGCTCTGTATTCACAGCAGTTTCTAAATCTTACTGGTTTATGCTTTTTAAAGCCATTTTTATAACTGGATATGTAATAAAGTGATTTACAATAACTGCCCAGCTCAAGGGTACAACAGCAAAGCCTGTCCTGGGACCTTTAGGTTATATTTCCAGGTTCCTATTGATCGTGGTACTAGCTACCCTAGACAGCAGTTGTGAAATCAGGTGTACAGATGTAGCAGAGTAAGGAAGCCCACTATGGTAGGAACTCCCAGTAGGTCTTTACTATGGCAGGATAATTCCCTTGTTTGATAACTGCACAGTGTGGTTCAATTCCAGCAGTTACTGCTTTTACACAGACATGGGGACCACATACCAGAAGATGACACAAGAGAGACGGTTTTACAGGAGCACATGATGATGTAACTGTTGGTCTATAGAAAGTTTAACATCATGAATTTGCACGTGGCTGCTAATTTCAGGTGCTACTGAGTTATAAACTAGATAGCCAAACACCCCACCTGAGGTCAAAGTAAACGAGTGAGGGGACCTGGGGACAGAACCCACGTCAGAAATCTGTGTGCAGTCATTTCTGAGACGCTTGAGTAGCAAGCCCGACCTCCATGGAGACAAGTTCCAGTCAAAAACTGAGTAGCTCCACAGCTGGAAGAAGATGAGACGAGACACGGCTACTGAACTTCTCCATTGTCTGGTGGAGAGTCCACAAATAGGCCACTTCAGCTGGTAAGTGAGGAGAGCTGGAGAACAGGCCTTCAGGCATCCGAGCAGAGGTGAATGTTCAGCCGCTGTGTTTTCTCAGCAGCCCCCCTGTAATAATTTTAGAGAGTGGTGCTGTAATTTATAGTGTTTGTAAAGTTGACTTAAATAGGAATAAATTGGTGTAATGGAGAACGCATAAAAGTTTATAATTGGCGATATAAATTATTTGCAAATGGTGATATATTTAAGAAATACTGTATAATCATAGGCCACAGTAAAAAAATGCTGAAAAAGATTAATGTTGAGTAAAACATTTAGATTTTGTATGTGGAACTTTTAAATATTCTATTTATTACCTGCCGTTCATGGATTTTTAACAGACTTTACATTTAACCTAAAAAATGTCAATCGTTTAAACCTTTATATTACATTTTGCAATATTACAGTAAAAATGAAAAGAATAAAACAGAAAATTTTTAAAATAATTATTAGGTAAAGTACCTTGAGGCAACTTGTGAAAGGCACTAAACAAAAATAAATTGAAATCAATTAAAATAAATTTAATCATTGTAATGTGGCCTTGTGGCTCAGTGGGTAGAATATTAGGCTGGAATGCAGAAATCTCCTGGTTCAAATCCCAACCTGATCACTGGGTGCCTCTTTGAGCAGGACACTCATTGCTAGCTCCCTGGGTGCTGCATGTGGCTGCCCACTGCTTCCCCCAGGAGTTGGGTTACATGCAGAGCCAATAGTGATATAACATGTATGTGGATAAAAGCATCTGCTAAATGAAAGACAGGTGGAATTCAAAAGCAGAATTTGTGCTTAATTAGTGGAAATAATAAAATCCAACAGGGTGGCGTGGTGGTTAGTACTGTGGCCTCGCACCTCCAGGCCTGGGGTTCGATTCCCATCTTGGGTCTGTGTGCATGGAGTTTGCATGTTGATTGGTGTCTCCAAATTGCCCGTGGAGTGTGTGCGCCCTGTGGTGGGTCCAGGCTTCCCGTGACCCTTAACAAGATTAAGCGGTATGGAAAATGAATTAATAAAATCCAACACTAAAATAAAAAAGTAAAATTTCCAGCCAAAAGGGCAAATTTTATGCATGCACACAGTTAATGCGAACCCATTGCCAGTGCCAGTCACCAATGCCATGGCAGAGGGCATGAGCAGAGGGCATGCTCAAATGCGTATCACTGTGCCGTAGCATCCTGCTGCAGGTGTAGTGAGTGTGACAGCACTAGGGGGAGAGAATCCTCCAGCACTCAGGAAAAGAGTGCGATCGTTCCCCCAAGTGAAGGACCTGGGTCTTTAGCTCAGTGGACTAATTGTCTTGTCTGGTAACTGTATTTGGGCTGTGAGGTGACCAGTTCTGCCCTGGGCTGTGAGAGGAGCAGGTGTTTGTGTTTAGGTGTGTTAAGGATTTAAAATTAAAACCATGTAGATCACAGAACCTTAGTCTGAAACATACAAAGATTAGACTAATAAAAGAATTATTATAACGATGGTAAAACCTGCACAGGAATTTAGTTGTTGTCTAATTTTCATCAACAGGTAATAAATTATATATCAAAAAGAGATTGTATTTCAGGAAAAACAGCTTAATTAATAATGCAATACAGATAATCAGGACTATATTAAAAGTACAGACATAAACACTGGGCAGTTCTAAAGGGAATGCTTTATGAAACCTCAGTCACTGTTTAATGACATGAGTGTCAGGACTGCACATTACATTAAGGGTACCACGGTTTCTCAGTGGCTGTCTTCTAAATAAAATGAAGCTTACTTGACTAATAATGTGTCAGCTTGAACTCCAGTTTTTCCAGTTCAGTGTAGTATTAAAACGGGACAGCTGGACTCAGTCTGTGGTGAAAGGAAAAATGTGCCTTCAGAATGAAAAACTGAGCATCTGTGGCTGAGTTTAAACAAGACGTTACAAGGAGAGTGATGCAGAGTGAGAGAAAAGGGTGAGAAGAGAAAAATATAATTCATGACAGTGATCTTTTGTGCGGCACATTTTCTGACAGACAAAATGGCAGCTGGCGCAGAAGGTGGGTGAATATCCAATGGCACAGTTAACCTAAAACGTGGCAAACGGCGTGCCCTCCGAGGTATCCCGTACACGTATGGACGAAGTGATCGGATGTCTGTTGGAGGTACCCACTTCTCGCCTGGTGTTATTTAATTTGTGTTAAAATCCCACAGGCCTTGAACGGGTTCAGTTCCTCGGCTGTTCCCCAGGACTGAAGGTTTTTCAGGCTTTTTTTTTTTTTTTTTTTTTTTTTTTTTTTAGGTGGCTTCCAGGACCTTGCCCGGTGTTGCTACACTGCTGTGTTGGGCGACCCCCACCTGAACACGGGGGTTTTAGATTGATGGCGGTTTTCATCTGGTGTGCAGGCCGGGGCCTTGCGCGTCTCTCGTGGACGAAGCCTGCCGATGTCTCCGTTCTCTAGCTTGGCAGCACGGTTCACCAGTGCCAGGAGGAGAGGGCGCGGGTGCCAAAGTCATCACAGATCGGAGCCTCGTCTCCCTGCCCTCTGGCTCCCAGCACCCGTGTATCCAGCTGAGGTACAATAATTTGACACCTCTTACGCAGCAGGACCCATCAGTGTGACAACCGCTGCTTTGTTTTATATTCCTACGTATTTCGAATGCAATAAAAAATTACAGTCAGCAACATCCACACTTTATTTTCATATCTGGAATTCTGCCTTTCTTACCCCCCCCCCCAGCTTTTCCTTTCCTCTGTGAGACTCAGAATACACTTTGTGGTGTCCCCACTAAATAATTCATTTGTTTTTGTAGGCTCACATGCGCTGAATGAAGGTTTGTTTCACGATGCTCGCCCCCTTCTTGCAGGTAATTAGCTGCACTTAGCGCCGTGGTGGAGCCATATCACATGAAGGGATCCGGAACACAGTGAGAAGATGATGCTCCTGCCACAGCACGGTGGGATCTGCTACTCCCCCTCCCATATTAATGGCCTCACCTACAGTCATTGCCTTCAGATGACCTGCTTTCTCTGTCTATGCGTGAAGGGCCTTCAGTCAAATTAATAATGATCACAGGCATGCTGTGATTCAGTGGGAAAGCAACTGATGCTGAACAAAGCCAGTCAGCCAGCATGGTATAGCAAGGCATGGCATGGCACAGATGTGCCAGTGGGAAAATGTGTAGCTTGTGTACAGCGTGCTGCCCTTTAAAATTCAATTGGTTCAACTTCCTGCTTGTTTATCACAAGTCAGTCCCATCTGAAAGAGGAGAACAAGATTAAGATCAATTTTGGATACTGAAAGCTCATCCTGAGAAACAGGCGAACATGCATGGGAGCTTCTAATCCCTCAGAAAAGAGTACATATGCTTTACAGCTTCAATAGCTATATTTAAAATGGTACCTAAGACTCCCATTAGCACAAAAAAATCTAAAATGATAAAACATGCTTACATCATGATTTTAACAACACTGAATAAACAAAAATAATACTGTACTTATGATTTGGGGTAGGGCTAATTGGTACCATTCACAGCAGTCACTTACTTAGGGCTTACGTAAATAAAACAGCAATAACAGTTTTCACAGTTCATTTTTGAAAGAGAAGCACGTCCCAGCTGGGCCGTGTCGTGCCAGACAGGGCACGAGCCCATCTCCCTCTCCAGGAGCGCCAGCGCCGTCTCGACAGTTGTCATCAGAGAAATAGGAACTTGACAAATCGCTTCCTCTCCGCTGGACGTTTCCCAGTAGAAGAGCATGCCGGGGCCTGTAAGGCCGGCCAAAGTGCGGTCGCAATTCATCTCTTGTGAATGAGGGCACTGTTATGTGTGCACTGGGACCGGCAGCGCAGCCTGTGGTAATGTGCAGCGATGCCCTCCTCATCCTCACAGACTTGTTCCCTCGCTAACACTCCCCTTGCATAGAAACTGCTTTACAAAAACGTTGTGCACACTGTAAGACACACTCACGCCATCGATACCGTAACCCATTGCCGTATTTACAGACAATCGAAAGTTGTGTTTTTAATTATTGAAAATGCAATGCAAAAATGACTGTTTCATTTGTAAACTACCATCTTGGTGACTGTACTTTTCATATTTGTCCATGTAATACTTTTTGGTGGTGCTTTATGTATGTTGTATATGCTAATGTTTGCAATTTGACCTTAGTGTAACACTAGCTAGGACATCTTGCGGTATAGAAGTTACACATATATATTTATATATTTTTAAAATCCTGTTAACGCTGATGCACAGAAGGTAGGATTTTTAAACCTGTATAAGAACCCACAATTCTGACACTACTTAATGGATGTTAACAAGGAAATTCAATATTTATATATGCAGAGCTTTTATTTTATATAAACAAATTATTTAAAATTTGTGAAATTCCAACTGTGAATAAAAAGGGCAAATTTAAATTATATTTCAGTTTTAATAGGGCATAATAAAAAATGTTAGCTATACAAACACAAAAATATGCATCTCCCCATTATTTCAACTTCCTGTTTATTTTTTGTCCGTGACAGTTCAATACATCCACCAAGTGGAATAAGCAGCTCTGTGCTATTAGAATGACGTAGTTTGACTGTACGTCATGTCTTAATCCTAGTTCCAGTCCAGGTCTAAGCATCGTATAAAACCAGAGAAGCGGAATTAGGAGCTTCCTGGTTATTTTAGCTGTGGTAGTCAAAAGTGTGGGTTGGAATAAATTAGCACTTCATTTTGCTTGAAAAAACATTAACTTCCATTTTCAGAATTCCATTTAACATCATGCATTTGCATTTTAACTATGCCTGTTCTAATGATACTATGACATGGTCATCTACACCCTGAACAATTGTAACTCCTTATCCAAAAGTGATACTGGTCAGTCTGGTTACTATTTACTAGCAGTTTTAAGCATCTTCTCAGGAATGTTACACTCCTTTAGTAGTCCAGTGTAATGTACTGTTTAGGGAGACTATCATCTTCACTTCACTGAAGCCTAGTGCAGTTATTCCCTTTTTCAGAATAAACCACACCAAACACATTTACAAGCACCAACAAATAGGATGCCAAGAACGTAATTATGTTGATCGACAGTTTCCATGGAAACGCCTCTGCAACCAGGTGTGTCTGCAACATGTGGTAATGTCCAAGACTCCCACAGGAGGCCAAGTGGCAGCCATTTTTTTTACTTTAGGACATGGGTCAGAACAGAGGTGGTCCTGAGCCCGGACTCCCTGCGGCGGAAACAATCCTGACGAATTGGCCCATCTGGTTCCGTTTACCTTGTGAAGGCGAGGGAAACTGACTTGAGAGCAGGAACTCATGTTGTACGTGGTCCACCAAATCCCAGATCGGGGACTGCATGGGACGGTTGGCCAGTGGACACAGCCGGCAGGAAGTGCTGTGGTTTAATAATTCAGACCACAGTGACGAAAACATTGAAGTGGGGACATGTGTTCGACATCTCAATCTGAGCAGCGTCCTTCACACTGAGCCTCTAAGGATGATCTCTGATGGCCTTCCTTGTCATCCGTATCCTCACACTGTACCCCCCTGCCACCATCTACATTGTAACAAAGCGCTGTCATGTGACTGACTGCCTGTACGAGACTAAGAAGCATCCTGCATAAAGACGGCCCTGGTGGAAAGTAGGGAGCAGGCTGATGGAGGTGAAGATGGAAGGAAGGTGCACCCCTGGAAACCAAAACAAGACCAGGAGCATGGCCAGAACCAGAAAACCAGTACAGATGCTGGCAGGTTGGATGAAAGAAGTTGAAAGTAAGCTGCACTGTATTGGAGTGGGGCAAGGATGACAAGACAGACCTTCAGAATGAAAAGGAATTGGCTAGCAGTGAGTGAGCACATTATTGAGACCTGTCCTGAGAGTTGGAGGAGGACCAGTAGGTGAAGTGGGTGCACTGCCCATCCCTACATGCATCAGACACAGGCCAAGAAATAGACAAAAATTCACAGAACTGCTTTAGACTCCAAACCAATCAGAACTAAGACCCAAGGGAAAAAAAGCAGACTTTTACATTGAACTTGATAGGATGGATACTTTAACTTCTATGATAGAAATTGTAGATTTTAACACATAAATTACTCACCTTACAATTCCATTTCTTGATAAATCTAATTTATAATACACCTCTGTATAAAGAATTACTTAAAGTTGTTATAATCCCAACTGAGCTCACTGTTGTGGCGAAGAACCTGAATTAGTTCCACCGTGTAATAAAAATGCCAATGTGGTCTGCATCTTCCATGGGACATGGGATGCCACAGTGGAAAACAGGCAGCAGGCATCCAAAAGTAGGAGTTATGGTTAATCAATGCAAGGCATCCAGGTGCTGGCTTTGCATGGAAGCTTTGTGTGGCCTGCAGAAATCAAGAAGCAGCTTCAGCGTCCAAAGGCAAAGAGACGGCCAAGGCCTGTGGGCAAATGGCAGTGCCCTGTGTGTTCTGGCAGAGACGGACATGCGGCGTTCCTTACTGACATTGAAATGTCACACCTTGGGATGATTGATTCCTCCAGCTTGGACAATCCCGCCTCTTGTCCACCAAAGAGTGTTTCGCCTCCGGATTGGCTTAGAAAGGAAGAGGGGGTGGGGTGGCCCAGCCGCTGACACAGACCCCTGGGCAGAGAGAGAAAACACTTGTTAGAGCTCCATCAAGGCTGGCATTGAAGTAACCTGGTGCTGAAAGTCCAGAGTGGGCCCAGAGCAGTTCACGGCGAGGACACCTACGCTAAACATGAACAAATATTGAGCTAAGTTGCACCACTGCCAGTCAATTAGTGTTTACTAAGGCCTCTGGTACACTTATACTCACCTCACAATAGGTTTTTGGGAAACTCTGGTATTACTTTGCATATGTAACTCTACTCAGTTCTGTGCATCACTGACTAATGCTGGATAGCAGGTCACAGTCCACTTTTCCACAAGAAGTTGTTGATATATTGTGTAGTCTCAATTTCGATTCATTAGTTTTAGTGAGGGTTTAATAAAGCACCAAATCACAAGGTTGTCTGAATTTATCAAGGGCATCTTGTCGTAATGGCACAGTTGAAAGCACACAATCTGGATTTGTAAAGAAACAGTTAAGAAGTTAACAAAACAGGCCAGAATACAGATATGTATTTACCAATAAAATTTTTCTTTAAGTACAACAGAACAGTTTGTGTAAAATAGGCACATTTATTACGAAACTGAAAATGCATTTTTGCAATTTGCTTTACACATCACAGAACTAAAAAAGAAAGCCCAAACTAAATGGAAATTCTTTGTAATTTTTTTCAGCTAGTTATTCCAAAATTGTATGTTCAAATTTGTAAGCTATGAAGCAATAATTTAAAAAAACCGTAGTAAATGAACATGTAAAAGTTATCACTTACCACTCATGTAGTGACTTCACTGTAAATCTGAAGGCATTTCATTCCTGTAAATGATGTTTTCAATCCGTGCCTCTAGGTACATGGCAATGTAAACGCTTCCTTTAAATTCTAAAAGTAAGAAAAAGTAAGCTGTACTGCTACTTAAATAATGAGCCAATGTGAAGATCTGAGGTGTATTAAATCGTAAGTTAACACTTGGTTCTCGTGGTTGATGTACTGAATGCAGTAGAAATGAGCAGGTGTGAAGACCTGGGGGAGTTTTACAGAAGCCAAATCTTCATGACCAGATGACTGGACTGGAGCATCTCTGAAATGGAAAGGTTGTAGGGTACGCTGGTCAGCAGTGGTGAGTAGCTACTGACAACAGTCTGAGACAACCCACAAACTGGGAACAGGGTGCTGGGTCCCCAAGGCTCACAAATGTGTGAGGGCAACAATGTTTAGCCCATTGGTCCAAACTGATGGAAGGGCAGAAGTCACAGAAAAAGTTTATGATGGTTATGATAGAAGTGCAGGACTCTGTGTTGCTGCAGATGTATTTGGATGTCCTGTCGAAGAGCACCTACAACAGGCACATGACCATCAGAACTGCTCCACAGAGCAATGGAAAAAGATCACCTGCTCTGAAAAAGCCCACTTTTTTAAACATCATGTGGATACATGTGCCTCATACATCTGAGAAGAGATGGCACCAGGATACAGTCTGTGAAGAAGGCACTAGGATGCATTGTGAGAAGGCAGCAAGCTAGTGAAGGCAGTGTGATGCTCTGGGCAATGTTCTGCTGGGATACCTTTGGACTGGCTATTCACGTGGATATTACTTTGACATGTACCATGTACGTAACCATTGTTGCTGACCAAGAACAACCCTTCATGGAAACGGTATTCCCTAATGGCAGTTGCATCTTTCAGCAGGATAATGTGTCCTGCCACACTTTCTGAAGAATGGTTTGAGGAACACAACAACAACTTTGAGCTGTTGATTTGGCCTCCAAATTCCTTAGATCTCCATTCAATCGAGCATCCATGGGATGTGCTGAATAAACAAGAACAATCCATGGAGGCCCAACCTCGCAACTTACAGGATTTAAAAGGTCTGCTACTGATGACTTGGTGGAAGATCCCACAGAACACCTTTAGAGGCCTAGTGGAGTCCTGAAAAGGTTAGGGTTGTTTTGGCAGTGAAAGGGGGACCTACTCAATATTAGGCGGGGAGCTAAGCCTGATTGGTGTGTTTTCATTTTTTGTTAATATTTACCACCAACACTTCAAGATACAGCTGATCAACCCATTTCCCTGAAATAGGTTGACATTAATGCACTTTTATTTAATGCCTGTGCCCTCCCAAAATGGTGAAACAATAAAACAAAAAGTGAACACACAACTGTCAACAAGGAGATTGGGAGCATTTCCCACATGCACAGTGAAGACTCGATGACAGCTGATCAAACAGTGTTCAATAAAAGTTAATCTTCAAAATGCTACAAAGCTCTTTGAAGACGCAGTTCCATTTAACAGTGTTGTGAAATATAGCATTACACTTGTCTTACCGACAGACTAAAAGCAGTATATGTTTTACAGATATCTAACAAATAACTAATGCGGATAATACATCCTGTTTGTTGAACCTGATCAAAAATGTATGTTGCTGAATAGTTGAAACTGCTGATGTTTTATAGTTTTCCTCCAAGTATGACAATAACATTTAAAGTATGTTTCTAAGTATGCAGCTTCAGCAGAGACTTAGAAGTAAAAAAAACTACGGGCACGGCATGAATCATATGCTTTTATTTGTGTTGTCATCTTGTGCAGGATGTTCAATGGAGTCATTACATTCACATCAAACAACAAGACCTTCGCTATTCACTCACTGTGCAAATTTTATCTCTATAAACATTTGTCATTAAAATTTGATTAATGTCATACAAAAAAAGTAAAAGAACAATAAAAACAAAAGTGTTCCTTCAGTTCCTGGGCAGTGTGAGTTCACATGTGGCTCCAGGTGGACCCAACGTGAACCCAGCAGTGAGAACTCTGAGCAAGGTGCAAGAAGAATGTGACGGAAAACGTGGAGGAAGGCAGTGGAGGGTCAGTTTAAGTCATGCAACAACAAGGTCCAAGGGAGGCTCTCTGCTGTGTTGTGCACCGAGAGACTGAACTCATGCCAAGATGTGCACCTGAACCACAGTCTGTTCAGATGAAGAACCTGAACACCGTTGCTGAACGCAATTCCTCGTTATATAAAAAAAAAAAAAAAGAGGCACGCTAAGCAGGACAAGGGCTTTCCCCTGTTTGGACCTAACACAAGGAATGTAACAACAGAGCAGGACAGGGGCAAGGGTGGCTTATACCCCTACCCCACTCCCCCCACACGTTCAGCCATCAAAGTGGGGGACTGCTGGCAGCGTTGTCCGAGCTCCCCTCTGCCTCCAGGGCCCTGTCATCTTGCATGAGACTGGTGAGCTGCTTCTGAGCACAGGATAAGAAGAGCTCCAGGCTGGCCAGGTTCCTCTGCCGTGCTGCATGATCCAGCTAGGTGCAAACAGGAGAGCTCATCACTGGCCTGTACTCAGGAACAAACTGAAGCTCACAGCTAACAAGTCACACTCAAAGCATGGTCAAGAAACACAGTTACATACCTAGAAAATGAAGACCTGGGGCTTACAGCAACGTTTCTCACTAAATTACAGATATGCATATGCAGGGTAATATGAAACGCACAGTGAAGTGAGGCTGCACCACTAAAACGGGGACAAGATTGCTTCTACCCGTCAACTGGACGTGGCTGGAACTTGTTCCAAGCATCCATAATTGTTAAAACTCCTGTAGTGCTAGTAACCACCTAGTAAAACTTCAGTGAAAGCATCTCTCGGGGCAAGCCCAGAATTTCCAAAGTAGAGGATTATGCGGGGACTCATACTCAGTTTAGTTTTATCATCTAGATTGCAAATGACAAGAATATCTTTCCTCTCAACCAAAAAAAAAAATGTTAAAACTTGTAGTTTTACGAATGACGGCAGTTCTTCCACACACACACACACACACACACACACAAATTCATATTCAAAGACACTTTTTAGAGGTTGAATGACCTGCATTTTCAGATCGACTGAAGTAAATGATGAGAGGTGTAGTAGTAGTTTAGTGTGTGTGTGCGTGTGTGAGAAAGATGTTGGGCTCCTGTCCAGACAGCAGCTTCTGGTACTCTTCTGCAGTTCCCTCCGCCTCGTCTAGGGCAGTGGAGCTTCAGTGTGGCCGTTCATATGCTTGAAGTATGCTAATGATATTTCCAAAGAGAAGGTACTCAGAATACCTCTCCTGTCTGCAGCCAAACCAGAGAGGCTAAAGTGAAGAACACAAACTTTCTCTACCCCCCCCTTCCTCGTTCTATTTTTACTAAGTATTCCCAAAAGAATCATGATCTCATTTTCTAAATAAACGCTGAGGATGTTTTTTGGCGATTAGACAGTGAATGCTGTCCAAATGTTCACAGTCCGCTGAACTGGCCAGGTCTGATCACTTTTGCAGCAAGACTAATGTGTCTCAGATGAACAGCGTTGGTCACAACCCTGGTAGTACACCGCTTTTTTTCAGCTCTCGCCCAGCTGGGCCTGTTTTCGCCCAGACCTCTGACCTTTCTCACCGGGGTTGCGCTAAAAATAAACTCAAAAAAGACAAAACCCAATAAACATCCCAGCTCATACGCAGGTTGTTACGCTCAAGGTGAACAACCTTCTCCAGGTCAGGAGACCCGTTTGTAGTACTAGCAACTTTCCCTCTGGGGGAGCCGTTAATCGCTCTCGCATCTGATGAGGAAACAGATTGGGTGCAGGCGTCAGGTGCGTGGCATTCCAAGCACTGCGAAGCATCAAATCTGCACGCCAAAGGACGAGGTGAAAAAATGCAATGCAACAGCAGGCTGCACTTTTCTATAGTAAAGGTATTTCCAATCGAAATTTGACTGGGCAGCATGCACACGTAGATATCAGACCGAACGAAACGTCCCCCTCTCGTCCAAACTGTTATCGGAAAATAAGCATGGATGAAATGGTGCCAAAAGAAATTCTTTTAACACTGAGATGCCTTTCAAGGAAAACTGTCTCTTTTTAGAGAACAGCCTTCTGTCTGCACCTTACAAATGTCTCCTTCAGCCTGGAGGAAAGTACAGCAGTGTCACAAAGATCCAGTAATCTCCATCCCAAAGGTGAATGACCCTTTACCATGGTGGGCTGTGGGTAAGGTTTCATTTTCACTCATATAGCCACATTCACCACCCCCCCACCCCTCCTCCATCCACACACCTCTTTAACCTTCTGGCAAGGAACCAGACACAGGAACTCAAACTGACAATTTTCGTACAATATTTATTTTTGCACCAGCGATACCGATCGTGTTGCCCGAATGTAGAAATGGAAATCGCTCTCAGCAGAAGACAACACTCTTTAAGAAAGTAAGTTTGAATTAAGTTAATGTCCTACTCATGGAAAAGCAATCACTTGTCTGTGAAAGGGACGACTGGAAAGTTCTCCAGTGTAGCCCACTAACTGCTCTTAGGCCATGGGGTTGATTGTTTTTTTATTTACCCTGTTACACTTGTTGAGTTTCGATACTGTATTAGCTTTAAGAGACCTTATGAGCCTCAGAAAATGTGTCCTGTTTCATGGAAATAAAATCCACATCCTCCGCACAAAACGGTTATTCTTCCTTCATGTCGCAAAATCAGAGTAATGTTCAAAACGGCCTGGTGCTGCACAAGTGCTTTAAATTAAATCTGCCAATTCCAATGAGAAAGTCATTTGTTGCTAGCATTGGGAAACGGGAAGCTAGTTGACTGCAAATTTGAAGCCAACAATATCTGCATATTTGTGAATTTATTGCAATTACAGTTTAAAAATAGACACACTAGGCTCCAGGAAGCAAAATTTTTGAATAACAGCCTTATAAGAAACATTAAGTGCATGCAAATAATAATAAAAGGTTTTCTACCACTAATAAAATATAAGGAAGACAAAACACAGTCTGGCTGCAGTTAATCATGGTTCAAACAAGAGCATTAATCTGAAGGTGACTGAGCTCCACAATTCGTGTATAAAGCAAAGGGGATGAACAGATCACAGTCCTCAGGGTGGCGGGTAGAGTCAAGGGAGATGTTCAAGGAAACAGAACGAGAGCAGATAAGGTAGAGGAATCAAACTGATGGATTGCAACACAGAAAGGCCTGTGATGCGGAAGGCACAGGCCAGAACATCCAGCATCCAAAGAAAACACTATACTTCAGTACCAAATCAAAAACAGATGCCTGAAAAAGGAAGCCACGGCAACGAGGCAGTCTGACATTCCGTCTATTGATTGAGAGCGGCACCTGGGAACCGGCCGGCTGAGGAGGAGACGCCGGCGCTCTGAGCTCACGTGGGACCGTGCTCTTGTCCAGGCTGTAATGCTTTCAAGAGATTGTGTGTGCAGATTAGCCACACGGTGGTCCAAAAGAGACGCACCTATGTTTACAAGACGGCCAAAATGAACTTATGCGTTTACAGTGTACTCTAATCTCAATCGGTTTTAAAACTGTCCCATTCTACATGCAGAATGGGAGACAAATGATCTACACTCATAACCAAACTGAATTAAAATTATCTTAAGATATTAAATACAGTAATAACAGACATCCACTATACAGTACATTGACAATTCATATGTAGATGTTTATAGAAAAACTTCATTAAAACAGTAATAGTCTTTATAAGGCATCATATTTATTTGTGGAAAGTGTGAACTACTAACTTAAGACCAATGTTTTTTGATGTAAAATGGAGATCACTCACTTTTATATATACACATATGGCTTTAAACAGCCCATAGGGGGCAAAAATAGCTTTACAGCAGGAAAACATCTAAACTTTTACACTTGCCATTTTACATTCACCTTTAAAAGTTATTGAAAGAAAATGGCACGACAGTATTTTCCTGTTTATTAAAGCAAAATGTCACTGAACACAACAAGCTATTGTTGTGTTTTAAATGCCTTTATATTGGTCACTACCAGCCAGCATGTGCTTAAAATATTATTCAAAGCTGTCCAATCCGTCCCCTAAATCATTTGGTTACAGTTCCAGAGGCAAGTGACCTCATCCCTAGTGAGGTGCAGAAACTGACTGATTAATGAGGTTTAAATGGGCATTTCCCCCGTACCATAACAGCTTCAGGTGTGCGGCTGACTAGCTACTGCACTCTTGGGGCTCCCCCAGATGGGAAGCTGGAGTCTGCTATGTGTCCCCTAGCTTTTCAGTCATGCGGTGGTCCCCCTAAGGGCTGAAACTGTGAGGAATGTTCTGGCACAAAAAAAAAAAAAAAAAAAAAACACAAGCCCATATGCCCTGCACACGTCCTAGGGCAGAAGGGAGACCGTGGGGAAATCAACCGTACAAGCCCCACTTCAGCTGCCCCCAGGAATGTGAATGGAAAAACCCAAATGTGGCACTCCCCAGGTAAACATGCACACACTCGACACCGACTCCACCCGCTGCACCCTTTCAGACGCGCGTAGGTTCGGAGCACAGGTGTCATACCGTTGCAGCTGCGAGGACAGAAACAGCCACTTTTCCCCACGGACAGCACGAAGGCGTCCAGGTATGTGCCAAGCCTTGGCGCAGGACTATCCGTAAGGAGAAGAAAAATAAACGAGGCCCGATAAACGCTTTGTGAGAGCAAAAGGAGCGGAGTTTCAAACAGACGTTTTATTGTCTACGCCTGATGCTTTACCAGACCAAACTATTGGAGGAAAGAATGCGCTGCAGATGGCTGGAGATGGGTGAAGAGGGTGGTGTTCCCTGGTGGACTCCTCACTTTTATTAACTTAAAAAGCCATCTGTGTCACAGCAGCGTACCTGTTGGCCGGACATTCTAAACGTCCCAGTTGTTTGGCGGACTGAGCTGCCGTTAGTGACACACAGAGGTGATGAGCACCCCTAACGTGCCCCTGGGCCAAGAGGTCCAGCTGTCTGCACTGGGAATAGAGGTGCCATGGAGATAAGATCCATGGGAAAGGCTGAAGTGGGTATGGTTCTTCGTGGGGACGAATAGAGGCGAGAGGTCATCAGTGCCTGCAAATTGTCACCAAGCACTCTCTACAAACAGAGCCACTAAGACAAGCACTTCAAACTCTGATCTTCGGTATCTGTTACTCTACACATTTGACCACCTTGGTCAAAGAGCTCCACGCATCATACAGCATTCTTTTGAAGCAGATGTTCCCTGGGCGATGGGTGCAGGTTGCATGCCATAGTTGGACACTGTGCTCTGCACAAGTAACGCCTCGGTAATCCCACAGCTCTCTCAAAACATTCCTCCAAGCATGCTGTAGATCAGAAGACACCCATCAGCGGGAGTACCAGCAACTTGCATGAAATTCCAAGTGTAGAAAGCATGTGCTTTCGCAGCTGCATACAGGCCATCACTTCCCATGAAAAATTAACTGCTAGTATTTTACATAATGAATATATTCATACCACCTTTATGTTCTTGCTCAAACTTGCAGCTGCAACACCTGACTGCACTGCTGTACTCATTCACACATCTCTATTCTCCTCAGGCAATTTCGGATCACCACTGCTCCTGTATAGAAATTTATTCTTCCTTGTATGTGACAAGTCCACTTCCTTAGGTCACAGGCCACCAGCAGCAAACGTGCAGCTACATTTTACAACGGAAATAAACACACCGTACTGCGCCAGCAGTAAATGTTCTCAACCCCTCTGCACATATGGCAGCATGTCTTGGCCTTTTACAAAAGCGAGTAGAGACTTTTGGTAATCGACATGTGAAAGTCCCATTGTGGTGCGGTGGGTTAACTCGCCGGTTTCCTGAAGGCCGTCTGGCTTTTGTTAGAAGCCGCTGTTGCACCCAGGAGGATACAGCTGCTACTCTGTTTAATGCTATGGCTGTGGTTCCTTCAAAAGTACCTTTACGTGTCTTTAAAGTATGTTACAACCGCAGCAACAGACTGAACCTGGCAAATAAGCTGACCGATACTGCTAAGATCAAACTGTAGTCATAAAGACACTTCACACCAAACTTTCCTTGGATTTAAATTCTGCATAATGTCACTGTCGAAGTAGAGTTTTATTGTGATTTGAATTTATAGGGTCAATATTACTAAAATGACATCTGAAAATGAAAAGAAAAATGATTCTGAAAAAGCTGTACATACAATATCTACCTCCTTTGGAAAAAGTACGTCCAGCTACAATCAACTGTTGTCTAAGAGGGACCGGCGTTGACAACTAGCAGCAGATCCTGCTGATTACTCTGTTATGCTCCAGAAGAGCAGAATTAACCATCCTTCTTTATACTTTTTCCTCCTTTTCTATCTCCCACTGTCTTTATGCTAATGAAGCTGTCAACACAGCATTACTAAAAGGTACTTGTCTACTTTTAAAAATCAAAACCAATGCATATGCAGGGTTAGTGAACCCCCCCCCCATATGTCAGCTACATCCTCAAAACTCTAAGTGATGCCACAGTAACCACCCTGTATGACCTCCAGGTCTCCTGCTCCCCCAGCAGAACTTTAAAGGCATTCTGGTATTTGGCTAATAAAACAGACCTTTGGATTTTCCTAGACTACCTCTCTGTGAATCGCTACCCAAGTTCCTTGGCACAAGGGCTGTTGGTCACTGCCAGCTAAGGCCCTGGTGGGTTTCTATGGCTGCCCTTGCACAAATGGACAGGGACAAAAATTGAGACTCCATTTGGAGTGCTCTAGATGTGCTATGTGCACTTTGTACCAGTAAGTCAGCTCTTATTAATTGCAATTTCTGGGAAATAATTAAGATTCATCTGTTTTTGTTTAGTCTAGACTTCAAGGCTGAATCCAGCATGGGATTTCACTCTGGGGGGGGGGGGACTAACAGGATTCTTGCTATGATTTGGAGCTGAACATTACATACGTGTCACTGCCTTTTGTGCACAAGGAGCATGAGAAATGGGAATGAAAACACACACGTGTGTGTGCTCTTGTCAACTGAAAGGTGGAACAAAAGCTGGCCTGTTTACATCAACACGTCTCTCGGTCCTTGTTTCTTTGCACGCACCTAGAAGGCGTATCACAAGTGAACGTAAGCTCCAAATGGGGGAAATATCTTGCAAAGGCAGGGCTTGCAAATTTTAAAGATCCCTGGTAGCCCTTCGGGCAGGCACTCTTCAGATTTTGGTAGCCCGAAATAAATTTTAGTAGCCAGAATAAAAAAAGACATTATTTTAAATATAGGTTAGAGTAGGGTTAGAGTTAGGGTCAGGAGAGGGGCTGGAGCTAGGGTTAGGGTTAGGACCAGGTGAAGGGCTGGAGCTAGGGTTAGGGTTAGGACCAGGAGAGGGGCTGGAGCTAGGGTTAGGGTTAGGACCAGGCGAGGGGCTGGAGCTAGGGTTAGGGTTAGGACCAGGAGAGGGGCTGGAGCTAGGGTTA
>JABJVR010049014.1:0-22933 GCA_025773905.1 Chitala chitala | reverse complement strand
GCGTAAATGAGGACTGTCTTTCACAGAAGTAGTTCGTGGTCAGTGCACTGCTTTATTAAACACATTATTTTGAAAGGATATTGTGCTTATGTTAGCTAATGCAACAACAGTGTGAGCAGACTTACTAGTTGATAACCACACTGTTGATAATCTACTTTAAAAAGTGACAGCTCATGATGGCAAGAAGTGGGTCTTGTAAAGTGGATGAAGTGAGTCATCACCTTACAGATTGTTTCCTGAATGGTGCAAGCCAGTTCTGAGGACTCAGCAGTTCAGCTATGGCCCATTATCATTGCCTTTTCAATGAGGACTGTTTGTGAATACTGCAACCTTACACAACTGTATGTCACATTGCTTGGATTTTAATTTAGATTTACCATCTAATGGTGTCTTCAGCACTGGAGTTAATGTGTTGGGTGTTTAATCCTTTGATACCTGGGGTCCATGGCATAGGTTTGCCTTCAGTGTCTGTTGAAGCCTTTGACCATTAACCTTAATCGCATTAATACCTGAAACCCATGCCACACTTCAGTGTAGTTATTTACTTTCAGTTGTGGAAGACATAACAGAGGTAAGACAACCTATTAGGGATGTTATGATACATTGTGTCATGATATATCACGATGCAAATGAGTAAGGGCTGGTATGTACTGAACACAGTGCAAACCTGGTGACGTGTGTGTGCCAGCGAAAGGCCAGTTTGTGCATCTACTGTTGATTTGATGCATCTTTGCTGCGCTACACGCCAAATAAATGCAGTGTGTATGTGAGTTGCATAACCAGCAAAAATTGTGGGGCAATATTGCCAACTTTGGCTGTGATGTTAGTAGCGCAGTTGCTCAAACAAACTTTTCAGCATGGCTTGTTCAAAAGGTGTAATGAATGATTTTTATGTTTTTCGTTGTTTACAACCTTTATCTTACTTTTACAGATTATATAAAACTAGCAAAAAAGTGTTCCAGCTAAATGAAGAGTGCTTATTAAGCTATATGTAAAATATGGTACCTTATCTAATTACACACAACTATTTACTATCAATACTGTAAATTTACAGAAAAAAATTTTATAATTACGTTATCAACTTTTTTGTCTTTTCAGGAAATTCCATATTTATAAGACCAGAGCCCTAAAAACAAAGCCAGAGTTTATTTCATGTTTAGAGTCCATCCTTAATTTGAAAACAGTTCCAAGACCACTGAATAGTATAGTCATGCAGACCTTTGCTTAAAACTATTATGGATAAACTAAAAAATTTAGATCTTTTTTTTTTTTTTTTATGTTTTTGTGTTGTCTGTGTCCAGGAGTTTATTTATTGCAAAATAGATGTTGTTCTTGCATATTATTATTGCATATTATTATTTAAGTCTTAGATGATGATACCACTGTTCATCTGTTTCATCTGTACATTTACTTTTTTGTTAAAATTGATTTATCGCCCAGCTCCAGCATTGTTTACTTATGTATGATCAGCATGATATATTTGCAGTTTTTCTGGAAGTCATTTGACAGTAGACTAAGTCTAGTTTAGTACTCATTCCCAGAAGACTTTTAGGATAAATGAAATTGAGACTCAGGTGACCAGCTCTAATTCTTGCTGTTGGTTTCTTAAGCAGACCCATAGCATGACAAGTCTGATGAGCTGAGGTTATTTAAAGCACAGCGTGGCTTTGGTGGGCTGCTTTGTTCTTCAAAGACTGTCTTCACTGTGGAGACTCTGCCTATCCTGCCCATTAGGGAGGTATCTTTGTACCTGGACGCTGTGTTCTCCAAAGGTTCTGTTCCCTGTAGAGACTCTGCCTGGACTAGTCTTTAGGGAAGTAACTAGTACAGCCTGATCTCTCATAGTGTTAGTGTGTCAGAGTTCCTGTGCTTTTCTCCCAAGTAAGAGCTTAAACTGGATCTAAGGAGACCTAAAAAGACTGCATATTTATGTAACCATTCCCCATCCAAACATTCAGCTGTGTAAATTTGATTTGATTGTTTTTTGCAACGAGTGCTGCTGTCTGAACCTGTGCCTTTTAATGTCATGATACATGTCTGAAGAAGTCTACATGTCAGAGGTGTGCATTTCCCTTTATTTGATCTATATGTTTTATTCTGGCTGCTACAGGATAAAGCGCTGTAAGAACTATTACGAGGTGCTGGGAATCAGTAAGGATGCCGGAGATGAGGAGCTAAAGAAAGCCTACAGGAAGCTGGCCCTCAAGTACCACCCTGACAAAAACCATGCCCCGGGTGCAACTGAAGCCTTCAAAAGTAACCTGCCCGTTCGTGCTAGTCTTGACACTAACACAGATCTGTGCCATGTACACATCTTTTTGTATCACAGCAAAAACCCTGTAGATGCTAATTACTGAGCCTCAAAGAAGAAAGTCGTATCTAAGTAGGACGTTTTTTTTTTTCCCTGTGATGTTCACATTCCTGTCATCTGCTGTAATCAAAGGACAGCTTCTACATCTTTACTTTGACCCTAGTATCACACAAATGTTTGCTGAAATGGATTTGATTATGAATCATTTGGCCTGGGAGATATGGTGTATTGAAATATATAAATTATTGGGCAAATGAGAAGGTATAGTTTTTACACGCACCTGGAGGGAGCAGACGTCATGAAGAGTCACTGCAGATTCTTCTTTAATCTTATTTCTTTTTTGCAGAGTTTAAATCTTGGTAATTTAATTTCTATACACTATGCGTACTTAATTTGGACTGTTTATATATGTGTTTTAGTTGATGCCACACATCATAAATTCCCACAACACAAGCAGTGTGCTGAAAAGCCTGATTTTGGGCCAACACTGTGACACTGCCTCCTTATGGCCAGCTCCTGTGTCGTTCCAGAGATCGGCAATGCGTATGCAGTGCTTAGCAACCCGGCCAAGAGGAAGCAGTACGACCTGACGGGAGGAGAGGAGCCGGCAAACGCAGGCCACACCCACGGGGGCTTTGATTTCCACCGAGGCTTTGAGGCAGATATCACCCCTGAGGACCTGTTCAACATGTTCTTCGGGGGCGGGTTTCCGTCATGTACGTACTGCCTTGTGAGGACATTTTTTCTAGACTAATCAAGCTTGGGTGGGTGTTTCTAATTAAAGTGGGATGTGTGTTGCACCAAAGTTAGAGCCTAGACATACAATACCAAGACAAGCCGTTATCATTAGGGGCCTTTCAAACTGAAAATATTTTGATAGATTTTGATGTATTTTTTGGTATCTGTATTGAATTAAAACATGCAGGCTTTGTAGATGGTATCATTTTGGGAAACTCAATGATGGTGCTTCTTCACATGTGGAATTAGCTTCGTTGCTTCATGTTAGGTCATCAGATCATAACCAGACATCTTCACTGCTGCAATAGTGGATCAGGGTCACTCTGGCTGTGAGCTGCAATGAGCTCTGGAAGATTTACTTTAAAATTTTAAGATGCAGTTTACTGAAAGTGTGTTCCTGTCCTCAGCGAGCCCACGCACGTTCACCAATGGCCGGGCGCATTACGATCATAACCATACACACCACAGCAGGAGAGAAGGGGCGGATGAGAGACACGTATGTACCTCCGGTGGCTGCTATATAGGGTTTATAGTAGTTTGGGGTGTGTGTGTGTGTGTGTGTGTGTGTGTGTGTGTGTGTGTGCGTGCACTTGCAGCCGTGCTAATGGAGCCTAATGTGTACTTTCCAGGGTGGGTTCTCTATGTTCATACAGCTGATGCCCATTGTGGTGCTGATCCTGGTGTCCATTCTGAGTCAGCTCATGGTGTCAAATCCCCCATACAGCCTCTACTCCAGACCGTAGGTGGCATACTTTACCTTACATGAAATGACAGCCAGAATGCATGAAATGACAGCCAGAACAATCTAATTTTTTTTTTTTTTATTGAAACTGACCTTCTGTCAAAATACAAAAAAAAAAATCCTGTACAAGTCCCAGAAAGTTGTGTAGAAAATATGGTACAGTTGGCATGATAGGGTTAATATGCTCTTATCCAGGTCCTTTGAGCTTCTGTTTAGTTTTGTATACAGCAGCAGGCAGGAGTTACCTGGGACTTTGCCAAACGATTGTGCACTCTTGCAGCTCCACAGGGCAGACCATGAAACGTCAGACAGAAAACTTGCACATAGACTACTATGTCACCAAAGACTTCCGGTCTGAGTACAAGGGCTCAGCGTTGCAGAAGGTGGAGAAGAACGTGGAGGAGGACTACATCTCCAATGTCAGGAGCAACTGCTGGAAGGAGAGGCAGACGAGTAAGTTTCCATTCTACCACCTGTTCACCACGATTCGTGGCATGTTCAACCCTTCTCCTGCTACTGTAATGTAATAGAGCTATGAAAAAGGTACATAGTGGGTTTGATCACTGCATAAAATCATCTCTATCATGTTCACTGTTCATTAGTGCAGTGGCTCTGACCCTGTTCAGCCAGTGATAGTGGACCATTAACAGTCTGATTCTTTTTATTCTTCCCCCAACCCCATTCAGAAACGGACCTACTATATGCTGCTAAGGTGTACAGGGATGAACGGCTGAGAAGGAAGGCGGAGTTCATGAAGATGGATAACTGTAAAGAGCTGGATAGATTGAATGACCTGTTCCGGGGCGGATGAACCTACTCTTCCAAGACTCCTTTTAAAGTTATATATATATATATATAAAATATCTAAATTTGTGTGTAAGTACACACACACTAACACTTTTTTAACGAAGAACAATGGAATAGTGAAGGTAAACTGATAAACTGTAGGAAATTGGTGGGAAAAAGCCTTGAAGCATCCAAGCTGCCCCCACACGTTTGTCCCCTCCAGGAAACTGCCTTGATGAGCCAGCCCCAGGGGCCAGCTTTGAGATGTTACTGATTGCAGCTATTGTGTTTGTTTTATCTCTCTCCACCCCCACCCCACCCCTTCTTCTGCCTGGAGTGAGTTACTTCCAGAGTGATGGGGTACTTCTCTGCAAAAACACTGGACAGTGGAGGTTATGCTTTTTGCACAAGCTCTGTCTGAACTTAAATCCTCGCTTGCTTCACCTCTGCTTCACATTGATTTGTTTTCACAAAAAAAATTTTTTTTTTATGCAACCTGTCCAATCCTGCATTCATCACTCATTTCGTGAGATGAAGATTCGGTATTTGGAAGTGCTGTAGTGAAGGACAAATCATTACAGTTGCTAAAGAGCATTTTAACTTAAGTGGTGCACTGTCTGAGAGACATCAAACCATTTTATTCTTCTTTTGTAAATATTTTAATTATAAATCTTTGAGCTGACAGAGGAGCTATTTAAAGATTGAGAAAATTGCATAGATCTTGTCTGAATTTGAATAAAGTATAAATTATTAGCCAAATAATGTTGTGATATTGCTGTATATGTCTGGAATGGCTTTGATAAAAATGTGATTTTGAAATAACTTCTTATATTAACACTGCACTTCTGTTATCCACACTGCTCATGGTTCAAACCGGGGTTTAAGCTGTAAAATTAATTTTATCCTTATAAAACGCGGGTGTAGCGTATGTCACCATGTGAAACAAATACACGTCGTAAGATGTGTTAGAATATTTTTTTTAACAATTCGATCTAAATATCTCAACAGTTCGGAAAAATACACAAACTACAGATGCTTAGAGATCAGACCGATCAACGTGCGTTGCATTTCTGAACTTCTGTCAGCGAATTCACATATAACTATAAATTGAGTACACGCTTAAAGCGTAAGACTTTTACGTTATACAGTACACAAATGATTTGCACTTTGTACACCGATTACCTAAGGAACACGTCAACTTTAGGGACCTGCGTCCGTATGTATTTGTTACAGGCTGATGAGTAATCACGTGTATTGTGACAACCCGGAAGTAGACGGGGTGGGGGTCAAAAATGCAAATTTGCTCGTGAATCGGTGTGCGTACATAGGTGTAGAACTAGCTGCACAGCTATTTAGTAGGAAACTGATGAAATAGACGTGTCGATGCCAATTTGAAGCTTTGACGTTAAATGTAAACTGACGAATTTACAAGTTTTTTATATATATATATAAATAATATATATATACGCTTAACGGGATAAATGATTGTTACATTACGACAACATTAACTGAGATATGCATTACTTTTTCATACCCGTTTTCGTCATGCTGATTTCTTTTGGATTCATGAGCTGTCTATGCTCCAGCAAGCACTACCGTGGCGAACCCGAAACCCCGGACTGGCGGATGACTTTGAAAACTATTCGGAATGGGATCCATAAAATAGACACCTACCTGAATGCAGCGCTTGATTTGTTTGGAGGAGAGGACGGGTTGTGTCATTACAGGTGCAGCGATGGTATGGATAACCGCTTACTTACGATAATAAATCCTTCATAGCAGTAACAACTCGCGATAAATGCAGGTTGATGCAGGTTTTCTTTAGTCTTTAAAACTGTCATTTAAACTCCTCTGCATATGAGTTATCCGTCGTCTCCGTAATTCCATACACCTTCGTTTGTATTTTGTTTTCGTATTTTGTCACTGGCTTTCGCCACAAAGACGACGGTGAATCAACATTCTTCCCCTACATTCTTCTGAGTCTCCTGTAGGCTATAAACCTGTGCCTCGCCGTAGTTACAAGCTACCACCTCCTAATGGATGCGGATCTCCAGTATTTGGACTACAGGTACATGATAGACGTTAAGGCATTGTGGGATATCTTTTAAGATTTGATCCCTTGGGTCATAAGTTAAGGGAACAAAATAGCATGGTGGTTAAGACAAGAAATGATGTTCAGATTTGAAGGTTATTTTCCCCTCTTAAGCCAGATGCTACTGCAACATTTCTTCACCTGAACAAATATCACCTTTTCTTTGAACTGATTTGGCAACATCACCAGGCTTTCCCCCCCTCCCCCTTTATCAGTTTGACATCGGCATCCCCTCTATGACCAAGTGTTGTAATCAGCACGATCGATGCTACGACACGTGTGGAAGCGACAAGCACGACTGCGATGAGCAGTTTCAGTCCTGTCTGGAGACCATATGCAGGAATGTGCAGCGCACGCTGGGATTGGCTCAAAGCGTCCAAGGTGGGCACCAGGTCATGGCTGGAGAAACGTGGCTTTGAAACCAGCACTGCCTTGGACAGCTAGCTGCTGTCCATCACTAATAGATCCCATCTGTTTCATTGTTATTGTTCAGATCCAGAGTAGAACGTCTGTAGTATCATGGAAAAAACTCAATATATTCTTGTGCACTAAAATAAATATAGAACCCCATTTATGTTCACTTTTCAAATGTGCTACTGTTATGGAGCTCTGCATTTTCATTTCTAATATTAAAGTATTGGGATTAATACTGTATGCCTCTTTATGCTCTCTGCCTAATGAACCTTCCCATCTGGTCTGTATGCTCCTCAGCCTGTGAATCAGCGGTTAGCCTCCTGTTTGATGCTGTCATGCACCTGGGGTGCAAGCCCTACCTGGACAGCCAGCGTGCCTCTTGTATATGTCGGTATGAAGAGAAAGAGGAGCTGTAAAGCTGTGCTCTCATCCAGCTTCCAGGCAACAAGCGTATTTCCCATGGATACAGAGGGAAAGCTGACAATGCATCATATGAACATGTGACCAATCACAAGGCCCCTTTAATGCACATGAATATTCCCTTGCTGACATATTTATATGTAATAGATCAGCTTGTGGGTTCAGAATCAATATTGCATTTTTTTTTCTCCACTATATAGTTTATGTAGCTTCTGTTTTTTAAATGTAGTATTTCTATTTTTTATTGGTTTTGTATCTCTGAAGATCACAATTGCCCCAACTGAGAATTACAACACGCATTAGGTCAAAGAGACTGCCAAACATAATGGTTAGTCATACCTCATACGATATTTGTTTAATTGTGTCATGCCTGTGTAATTTTGTCTGCTGCGTTCATCAGTGTGTAAAGTTATGTCTTGGAATTCTGACAAGCAGGAATATTTACCAATGTCAATTCTCATGTCCACACTAAACATTTAAAAAACACTGTAACTCAAGTATAATTCTGTCACATTTCATTGATTGTATTAATGTCTACGTTTTTGCAGCTCTTCATATTTTAAAAATGATTTTAAGAACGCTGAATGTATAATTTATGTTGGGGGGGGGGGGAGTTTACCTGCTGTTGTATTGAATGTATGAAACTAGAGTAGCTGAAGAGCGACACCTAGTGTACGCTAAAGCCTTATGTGTGATCATGACACTAAATCACTGAAATAAAATCTAAATACAGAAACCTGGGACTGTCTCCAGCAGCCTTAGTAGCATTTCATCACTCATTTCCTATTCTGCATTAGCTGTGTATGCTTATTTGCCTTCACGTCAAAATGTACCCAAACAGTTAGCAGTTTATTAATTTGTTACATTTTCCCCGTTTTGCAATGCGTAATTACGGTAAGCATGGTTTTGAGCCTAAATGGTCGGGACTGTTGTAGTTATCAATTATGCCATGAGGATACAATTAATCTTTGATATTGAGTTTCAAGTCGGACCATTTGTGGGCGAGCTATTCAGACAGGATCTATTGCCAAGCGCCACCACGCAATTAAGAGTAAAGCTACCTTTTCCTTATTTGTACTTTGACGCCTTATTGTGTGTGTACTCATGCACAATCCTGTTAGTAATATTTGTAACACAGCCCCAAAAAACTAGAAATATGTTCGACGCTCACGTGAAGACATGCATTGGCCAGCATACCTGCAAAAGGCGAGCAGCTGTTTATTTTTATTGTCCGTTTAGTGTCAACGGCACCTGATCCTGGCTTTGCCGTATCAGTTGGGGAAATCCCGATACTCGCAAAAAAGAAATTACATAATAGGCGGCACAATTACATGTGACGGGAACCGTCTGCGCTGTTCATATCATTGAGTACTGACCAAATATTTTAACTTTTCCAGTGTTTAAATACTTTAAATTTAAAAGTGTTATAGCATTTTATGCACTGATAACTACAAAATGCAGCATTGGTGCACAGAACATCACCAGCACTCTTGCTGCCGTCAGCTGGTGTAGGGAGAGGTCGGAGCCTAGGCATGGGCTCACCACGCAGGTAAGTGGCGCCTTCTTTAAAAGCACCGACAGAAAAATGAACCGCTCGAGCTGTCTCGATTTTTTGTCAGTTAAAAAAACCGAGTGTTAATTTATACATGTAACACATTTAATTTATATAGTTTTCTCATTTGTACATTTTAAATAGTGGCCTAGTTTTATTTATGCAAATCTGCATGTGAAAACAGAATTCTGAGAAATCACGTATATTAATTCTATAAGGGTCATTTACTATTAAAATTCATTTTACCTTTAGCAAACGCTTCAGAATACTTGAACAGTATGCTTCTTTAATTCAACACTCAAAGTCATTGTTATCATCATCACACACAGTACAAAAATGTATGTACTTTATTTCCAGGCTAAGCCTTTAAAGAATTTAAGACAAATCCAGTTGTTTTCCCCTAACCTCCATATCAGTTTTTAAAATTTAAAGAGAAATCTTGTGCAGCACTAGTTATGTTGTAAAATGCCTGCAATCTTATTAGTTTGATGGCTTTCAGAGGTATTTACATTCACAGAGACAGATTTACTGTCTTACTTGCCTGTAGGCACACAATATGGGTGCAACAGGGCATGTCTGCTCTACAGACATAACTGACACGGATGCAGAATGTCAGTAGGTCAGTATTTAAACCCAGGAAGTATTCTAATGCCCCCCCCCCACACCCCCATTTTGGAAATTTCATGACTTCAGAAATGTGAAACAAAAGGTTTTTTGGGAATAAAAAGACATCATTCATTCTTAGAACAAACTAAACAAGGTAGAGAAGAGAAGATGTTCACTCCTTATCCAAGAACCGTATGTGTGCGTGTGTTCTTGTCATTGCTTGGCCTGGACCTGCTCCACAGGAAGTCGTAGCTGTATGGCATTCCTTACACGTCTCAGATCTTCCTCCACCTGATGAAATATAAATACCCATGCTGGTGAGGATGATGATGTGAGAGTTAAACTGATGCAAAACCACCCCAGGCACTTCACCCCCAGGGTTGATCTCCTGAGATCGCTGTCATACCAGGGCAAGTTCCTCCTTCAGCTGGTTGTACCGGAGTATATTGAAGTGTTGCTTCCTGGCTCCTTTGTAGAAATAGTGCAGAAACTGCCTGTCCTTGGCATCTGGGTAAATGTACTCCTGAATAGGGAGGGGAAAAAAAAACTGTCTGCATCACCATGGGGAGTAGACACAAGCACCTGAGAGGGCATACCTTAAACATCTGCACGCTTGCTGTACTGCATGTAACGGCCCCCTGTTTCTTGATAAACATTACTGTCAGATCCACTAATCTGATATTACTGTCAGATTGGTGGATCTGACAGTAATGTTTCGCTGCTCTAAATACGGTCAGCCTTGTAACTACAGGGCCTTATAGTGCAGACATGCTCCTCTAATTGTGACTGAACATGGCAAAGCTCATTAACATAGATGTACTCTTTGTCAAGCATCAGTTACACAACATTATCAAGGCCAACCCATGACAGAATTTAATACGAATCAGACAAAAATGACACTGTGTAAACTAAAACGAGTTGTAAGGGATGCAAGATGGAACAGCGTACCTGCTTGGTAAGAACATAGTAGGCAAATATCCCTATGCTAGTGGAGTAGGTGAGGAAGTAGGTGACGGGCTCCATGATGTCCCAGGAGTAAACCCACCAGGTGAGCCAGGCCAGTGCTCCGCCCTGCACTGACATCAGCGCTAGGCCTGTCCACAGAACGCGGGTGGAACGGCGTTCGGCACCAACGCTGATCTGGTCCTTTGCCTGCTCCATACAGGTGCACGCACACACACACAGACGCACACATACACAGACAGATGTTAGAAAACTTTCACGTACCTGATCCACCATGAGTACTACCAGCCATCACACACACCTTCTCCAAGGGTGTGAGCTCCTGTATGAGATAGTCCCGCTTCTTCTGCAATTCCATCTCCTTCTGTAGGTGGTGGGTGGGCAGGTGCATGGCTGTGTGAAACATGTGCACTAGGTGCTTCACGTCCTCCATGTCTGTCATGCGCTCTGATGACCTCACCTCTGCATAGGGACATGGCACAGTTGTTACCACTCAGTAAGGGAGGTCTGGTTGGAGGGCACTGATGGTCTAGGTGAAGTTGCTGCAACAACAGCAGTTTACCTTGCAAGGGACAGCGCACGGTGTAGGTCACATCGTTAATGAGAAGCTGGAAGTCTCTTCTGATCAGAGCGTCCATGAGGGTCGCACCAGCCACTTGCTCTCCGCCTGCCGGGACAGTGGTTTCCAAAAACTCATCAGCTGTTTGACACAGGCTCTCAACGACAGGAATGAGGTGATGGGGAAGACCCTGCGGGTGTTGTCACTTACAGTGCGCCCTGGTACTGACCTGTGGTGAGCACCGCAGCATGCCTCACACCTGGGTCCTCCCTCACCACGTCCCGCAGGAAGTCCGCCACGTTAGTTAGCATGGGCCGCAAAAAGAAGAGGCATGTTTCTCCCCTGGAGGGCAGAGGAACCGCCAGCACAGGGCGGCCATGCTTGTACTCAACTGAAAGATCTAGAACACAAAGTCGAGCAAAAAAAAAAAAAAAAAAAAGCACCAAATGTTACAAAGGACTATGGGGATTTTGGGAATTCATAACTTGTAATGCAGTGCAGCTGTTAAAGACAAATTAAATATTGACATGAAAAGGACACTCATTGATTACCCTTGTGAACCAATTAGTCGTCATTGCACCAAATTACTTGTTCGGCTACATTAACAATGCAACTCTTACCACTAGGGGTCACTAAAGTGCTGCAGAAGACAAATCTCCCTGATCTGCACAATTGCTTCCTGGAGAGAGTCTGAAACACAAGCAGAAAATGGATTAGTAAGGGGATATGCTATCAATGCTCATGCTGTCACAAGCCTCATTACAAACCCCTCTCAGTGATGTTTATCACAAGGTGGGTGCTGTTCTAGTGAACGAGTGTAAATATGCAGAGTAAACATTTATCTTTCCTAAAAGACAGTAAAGTATTATGAGACATGCAGTTCTGACTGCAGGCCAGAGTTCCTGGAGCTAGGGTCCTATTGGTGCAGCACCAGCAATTTATGTCTTGAACAAAAACTGTCCACCGACCAGACAGAAAAACTACAAGGGAACCACACCTCTTATTAAAAAACATTTAGCAAATGCTTTGAGCTGCTGTAGGAGGGGAAGAAAACATGACACTGTAGTCAAACATGCCCAGTTATCTTTCACATCAACTTGGTTTCATTTCTGCTTGGGAACTGCTACAGTCATCAACACTTACTAGCAAGGCATGTTCGCCTGAAATGCAAGAAGCCAAACGTTTTTCTAGCCCCTATAGGGCAGGTTGAACGAGCAGCAGTATTCACATCAAGCATCGGCGACTACAGAACATTAACTGCCATGACATAATAGCCTACGACAGAACCGCTTCTTTTTGGTGGTTTCAAAAACCAAAACCGGCTGACTGAAGCTCAGTAATCCCAGGCCCGTGTTGCACCTGCTATGGACCCAAAAGAAGGAACCACAAACCCACATCCTAGATCAGGACTTACTGTTACCCTAGCTTATTTTAGCTAGATAAACAGACAGAGTGTAGCATTTTTTTGTATGGTAATATGATATTAGTTTTTAAAACTTGTGTTAGGCCAACAATACTAATAATGTTATATATTGGAAATACAAATATATGGAAACACATACCTACTTTGAATTACTTTTTATGTGCAGAAGATACTTCATGAGAAAATCACCCACAGGTGGATTGTGGCCAGCATGCTACCATAAAACTGGTGCTCTAACCCAGAGTCCATTGTTACCCCTCACAAACCTGCATACTCCAAAGTATTCCAGAACACGCAAAGGCATTTACATGCAGTAAATTAGTCAGTGACAAGGACATGTGGACACCCAGTACGCAGCGAGCCACCGTGCACTTCAAACAATCGAGCCGGTCACCTTGTCACAACTCAGGCTATAGTACAAAATGTTCAAGTCCATGTTTATGTGAAACAGACTATTGAACAAAGGTAACAAGGTGTACACCTTTATAGGTGAAAAAACATGCATCACATTGCCACCCAGAGGATGTAACTAAACAAAGCCTCCAATATTACCACCACCTTGAAGGTCCACTGGTTGTGTGAGAAGGTGTGCAAGCACGTTGGTGTGCCATAAATTGTAGTGTAAAGTGAGGAACCTTCTTACTCATCTGTAAACTTAGTATCAAGGTTTGTCTAAAGATTGCACCTCTAATGCACAATTAGATAAAAAATGAAAATGTTTTATACAAACTGTTAGAAAGGTGCTGTTTGTAATAAACTAAATATACTTTTCTCTTTTTCAGTCCCACGTTTTATAACCAGTAGTCAGGGTCCACTCTGTTCAAGGTACTGCACAATGCTTTTGAGACTAAAAGAGGAACAGATGGTGGTTCTGCCATCGTGACCAGAAGGTACCTCACTCACAGCCTAGGGGGGTTCTTGTTGTAGCACCCTTGAAACAGATATTTAATCTGAACTTTGAAAGTAAAATATGAGGAAAAAGGTTTATAGCTTGCTGAAAACAGCATAGGAAGAAAACGCCAGGTATGCAACTAAGCACAAAGATTAAATGCTTTGCACTTTTAAGTGGTGGCTGTCCTATACCCTTTAAAGGTTAAAAAATAAAAAATAAAAAGTTTTAATCGTAGCTCTCTGCTGAACCAGCCATATTTGACAACAGGGTGAGGACAATACACCCTCACCAAGTAGGTGTGAAATGCACACAACTAGTTTTGCTTGACTGGTTTGGCCACCTGTTTTCCCACAGGCCACACAGATATTGGTCTGGCTCCATTGTGCGCATGCACACACACACACACACCCTTCTCCATGTGAGCCTGTGTGTCAGTCAGTCTTCACACAGTATTCTCATTGTTTCTAGAGTGGGTGGATATCAGGACTACACAAGCGGGAAAAAAACAAGAAGGGCTTTTTTCATCATTTTAATAAAAGGCTCTAAGAACTCATTACCTGGTTAAACTGGTGGCAGTGTAAGATGTGTCTTCTTTTTAAATCAGTTATAATAATACTGAATATACTTAACCCTTTAAAGGGCACACTCAGGAAAAAATTATTTTTCTACATTTCTAAGTTCCATGGGTCAATGAAAACCAAAATCATTAAAAAACAAAAACAAACAAAAAAAATAATACAGTTTATTATAAAATGGATCTAGCAAATGGTTGAGCAGCCTCTAAAAGGGTTAAAAGCACACATTACAGTACACCCACAACCATACGCAGCTAAAACCTCTAAGGCAGACACAGAGTCCAGTGATGCCGTGAGATCGATGCTGCAGACGGGCACTGGAATGGGTACAGACAGCAGCACATCTCATATGCTGATTTACTGCAAAGGATACGCAGTTCAGGAAGGCCCCGGGCACAGCGTCAAATCAGCACTGCTACACAAGTAAAAATTAATAAAACATAGCTAAAGAGAATTAAATGTAAGGGAGAATGGGTTTTTACTGTCTCATTTCATCCCTTTGCACCATCAATGTCAGTACTGAGAATTTCAAAAGCTACAATCTTTCCAAAATCAAGCTGGCTCAAAAAAAAAAAAAAAGATTAATCTCCCTGTCTGACTGACAGATGCCACTTAGACAACAAAAGATGGGGGGGGGGGGGGTAAACCATTAAGGGCTTGCGGGGTGTCAGGTCCCTCCTCCCCCAAGTCCTTAGCATTGCATGACAACAGGTCTGCTGCTATCTGCAGTTTTGCAGCAAGTACTCAAAAGCACCTTAGCTGGGGAGGCTGTGCAAACCCACATCCCTTATACAGAGTACCTGATCACGATGCTAGCAAAACCGAACTCAGCATATCCTGATGCCAGAACTAAATTGACCCAACTCCTTTATCAGTGTAATTAGCAAAACGCCTAGCCCTTTTTGATTCAGACATGTTTACTGAGCTCAGGGTAACTGAAAATGAACTGCAGAAAGTGCAACGATAAGGAATCTGCCAAACAGGAGCCAATACACCCACCTACCATGACACTTCTATTTTTTTGGTCCAGTAAGCCTCTTAATAAAATTGCATTCAACACTTGGGCCAGCTGTTACCAATACCCACAATTACAAGCACTTCAAAAACAAAGGGCTGAGTAAAGCATTAGGCCACAATAAGGGCCAACTTTAACATTGCGCCTGAAACATTTACACTCCCAAAAATAAAACTGAACGTAAACAGTTTATGAAGTTGCCAGTTTAACAAGCGCCACTGGGCACCACATGGCACCTTCCATGTTGCACTGCAAGGCTTGTGACCCTGTTAGCACATAATCCGAACTTCCTCATTCTTTCTGTGCAGGTCTCTGTTGACATGGGCTACCCTTCCTATGTACATAGGACTGCCTCTGTGTGTGTACACAATATGGAAGAAGCCCACGGAACCTCTGCTGTGTTCTACTCAACACTATCTCTTCATTTTCACACTTTTTCAGGAATCTCCAGGCACCTCTCCCACCAGCACCACCTACTACCATTTAGGAAGAGAGTTGCAGGGTTGACAGCTCTGTGTTTTACTGCTATAAAAAATATAAAAAATAAGATTAAACAGCAGCTCACTGATTGTAAAGGTGCTATAGGATGTGACTGTCTGCTGCTGGACTAAACAGAATGTCAAAGACAAACTCAGTAGGGAACCCTGACGTCAGGGAACACCTCTTTCAAGGTTCACTGACATTACTTAATAGCATGGGACAAAAAAAAAAGAAAAAAAAAGTTCTGAAAAGCTGCATCCAGCCAGCAGGGGCAGGGCAAAGCTGGGCTGTGGTATTGTTGGGGAGCGTAGAGATAATTGAAGGAGGTTCCATATGCATCTAGGTCTCATCTCTGCTTCGACCTGGCTGGTCTGGTCATCGCCCGATGCAGCAATGGCTCTTGGCCTGGCAGAACTCTAAGTTCCCCAGTGGCGTGTTCTTGTTCGCAGCATCAAAGAGGAAGCTGCCTCACCCTGCCTCGCCACTTCACACAGGATGACTAAACTCGGAACAGCTGAGGTCCTGCCATCACGCTCAGAGTCCTTTTCCCCTTCCAAAAGTACCAGAGACAGTAACACTGTCACTCTAATATACAGTCTCATCTCCAGGCAGATGTAGTGATAAAACACAGAAAATACAGTTACAATTCCCTCAAACATCTACAGAGCAAACTTAACAGCATACGCTACTCACAACTGTTGCCAAATCATCATCGAGAAACGCTGAGTACAACGTGTGGCCACCACCCACAAGACCATCATGGCAAGAAGCAGGCCGTCAGGAATTTCTTACACAATGCAAAAAAGAACCACAGAATATTAAGAGCCAGATTCAAGCCCTCAAGCTTGAAGGTGGAAGCCAGCAGTATTTCCTGCTGAGTCACCAGGCACCCCTATAAAATAAACTATTAAGTGGAAATTTACATCAAATAATTAGTGCCTTTCTCATGGGGACAAGAGCATTATCTCTCTAGAGATCTGAACCCTGGAACAACAGATCCACCTCACATGGGCTTTCCTTGATTCACCATAAGCAATGCAGCACCCATCCAGAACATTCCTGCAGCCAGCCAAAGGCAAGCAAGTGCAGGAGTACGGTCACTCAGCATAAAACAGAAGGGGAAAAGATATTCTAGTGAATAGCAGCCAGTCTGCACAGCCTACGTATCATTACCATTAAAGCACATTGCAAGGACCTGGAATCCATGACACGGGCTGACAAATTGTCCCTGCCTGGCAATCAATATGCATGGCATGCTAGGCAACGATCACACAGTCCTGGAGCAAGAGTGTGAATGGAGGTAACCCAGGACGACCTGTCTACAGCACTGTGTATGGGGAGTCAAGGAAAGGGGGAGGGGATAATTACAGAGGGCAGGTCTCACAGAATCCAGACAAAGCAGGACGTGCCAACAGACACTCATACATGTGTGCTGAGGACAAATGATCTCTCCCATCACGGTGACTGACGGTCTCATTTTCCAGCATGCACCTCAGAGCCAGGGCAGTCATGAGTTCTGTCACAGTAAAATATGGCCCCACCCAACAGCACACAGATGACTCCCACTGCAGCATGAGAGTGGAGGGGTGGGGGTTTACATCTGTGCCTGTAGTGCGGGGACCTTACATTATAGCACACTCGATGACGATACAAGACCTACACTGGTGCTCCATTTGTCACCATTATCTTTGCCTGGTTAACACTTGGTGCCATAAAGTTTTTTTGTTCAAGGGCAGCTATATCCTACCTTATGGACAGTACCAGGCTAGGATAAATCCATGCCAAAACCTTTCTTTTGGGATGCTACTATTGGTGCCTTAGATGTAAGCCAATGATTAAACCCTTCTGAACCAACTCAAATCCTGGGCTCTTGCCAGAGGATTTACAGTAGGGCATTATTCAACTAGCTGGCCATCTTTCATCAAGGTATACATGGAGACATATTTAAGTACTAAGACTTTAAAACAAAGTGTTTGTGTTCTTCTGCTGGCACTGCTGAGGTGCTCCAATCACAGCAAGCCTTGCTGATGTGTCCAATTTTAGTTACTGATTTTGCCTTCTATTCAATATAACAATAGCAAAGGGCCCACAAGACCTGACATTTTCCTCCCACTTCAAACTGCAAATGTACACTTCAGATTTTTTTGGCCTGTCATGCCCTGACTGAGTCAGCACACCAAACACAGAAACATCATCCAACTCTCTTGCCCTGCAGCTGACTGACATGGCTTCGTTACTCATGCACACTTCCTTTCAGCACTCTAGTGCTCCTAATTTTCATTAGGCTTTGTGAAAACCATACAGAGAATCACATGCAGATTGTATGGCTGTCTGATTTTCTGGATATAGTGGAGTGAGTCAGCAGTGCATTCTAGTATACTTTTTATATGTGGGGGGAAAAAAAAAATAATATTCCATCACTTCAATCCAGTCAATTACAGTCACTCCAATGCTCCTGCTCAATTTATTAATCCAGTATTTGTTAACCTTTTTTATCCTGGCACCCCCTGAGACTTTGAAGATCCACCCTGCACCCCCAGCACATAAGAGAGAAAGGAACACCTTGGCCAGTCTTTGTTTCTCACTCTTTCTCCCTCTGTATTACGCCAAGTAAGTATAGTGCATCACTTCAGAAACAATTGTTTTGAACAACGCTTCAAATGAAAACATTTACGTACAGTTCAACTGAGGCCGACTGAATTATTGACACGCATGGTTAATTATACATTCGAGAAGCTTTAACTGTGCACATCTTGGTTTATCAACGTTAATTAGGCCTAAATGAAGCACTGTTCTTGTGGCTTGTAACTGGTCAGGAGAAGCGTGTGTGGGGGATGGGGTGCCTGTGATGTCATTTTAATTTGAGTTGTAGCTCTAAATTGTTGCTGAGCAATGGTCTGATGGAGATGGAGGTAATGCAGCCAAGTCCGGTGAGAGAATGATGATATGAGAGGAAATTATGCAAACTACAAACTAAAAAAAGACATCTTTTTGGATCCTCTCCTCGCACCCACAATAACTCGTATCCCTTGGGGGTGCTGGCACCCCAGTTTAAGATCCACTGTCTTAATCTATTCATTACATCAGCAGAACGTCAAACCTAATTCATATGAACTGTTCACGACAGGGCTATTGATTACCCAACTAAAAACTCACAATAATTTAATTAGCCCAAGTCATTCGTTCTCTTGTCAGATCCATTTAGGATAATTTATTTTAAAAGTTTAGCTGCAGGGCAATTGTGGGAAACAGCAACATTAATCGAAATGACCCTTAATCCGTTACAGAGTACGCAAAAAGGTGATACAAATAGTTAACCAGATTTCTCTGCTCTTTTCTTAACTATGCCACATCCACCTGCTTAGCGCTGTTACCTGTACAGCAACTAATATTAACAGTTGTTCTTTGCGTATGATCATTGTGTACTTCAAGCAACAATATGTGTCTAATGCTTTAATTAGGTGAATACACGTTCATTGCGTCTTGTAGATTAAAACATCTCGCCTCGCGCTACCTTCATGAGAGCAGTAAATGTCATCTTTATAAATTTCTTCAGGCGCAAGTATCCTACATTGTTCATGATACAGTAAAATTGTCAAGATGAGTGTAGAAAGTACAGAACATAAATAAATCAAGGATAGCACACAATTAAAGCTGGTTAATACTTTATACTCAGTAGTTTACTGAATACGTAAAACATTCATGATTACATAATGCTAGTCCTGTGTAGACTCGAATGTACTGAGGACAAAACCTGCAGATACAAAGAAAAATAATTTAATCCTAGCACCGTTAAAACATGAAATGACAAGACAGCTGTAATTGCTCAAAAGGAATTTTCACAGTTGTTTAAATGCATTATTATGGGACGTGAGAGACTTGGTGGAAACAATTCGTTCATCACGAGACAGCATTTTGAACACAACGGCAAGAATGCACCAAAAAATGTGCCTGAATATGCCAAGTCCTGTTATAAATCCATTTCCAAAAAAAAACAAACTGGGTCATCTGCCAATGTTATTCTACCATAAAGGCAAGTTGCTGCGGGTACATGAAAAATGCGAGTGGTTATAGATTCTAAACATTTATTAATAATGTTAGTTGTGGAACACCGATACGGTTAATACACGAGATTAGTTCATAAGAGTTGGAAACTGTACTGTACATAGATTAACAGACAAATAAGAAGAGGATGAGAGCAGGTCATTGCTCGTCATCACGCTACCACTACAGCGCCCTCTCCTGGCGACAGTGCGAACTCGCCGCTTCCGTCAGTTCGACAAAGACATTCCGTTACTCATCTTGCAATAGATGGACTTTATACATCCGTAGATAACGAAAACTGGCAACACAGTCTATACTAGTTAAAGTGGCATTTAACTCTTAAGACCTCGTGTCAACAAAATACAATTCCGAACTGAACAAGTACACTCACTATACATAACGCAAAACACGGACTTTGCATATCTTCAGTCTTAGAAAGGAAAAAAGTTCAGTAACGCATGACCGTGCAAATGCGGCCGGTTTTACACTTACTCTTACATGAAAGTAACGCTGAAAGCACAAACGCACTCCGCGAACTTAGACAGCGCTACTTCAGTGATGTTGCAATCAGGACAATACCACAAATAATCTACGGCATATTCAAAGTCTAATAAAACAAGATAAAGAAAGTTTGTTGCATATTTCTATAAAAGCATTAAAAACTTACCATGGAAAACATTTTAATCGGTGTCTGAGCCGTTGTGTGAGCATTATAGTATGGCAGAGCATAACGTAGAAGCCCTGCCCTCATTAAGACTACCATAGCTGCAAACTAGTCCCTTTGCTAAAGGGAAACTGGCACAATTAACGATCATCCGACGCAAAACAGTGTAAATTAGTCCAGACGGGAGGAAACACCGGCTTGCAGTTTGTTAAGCGCTCTGCCCTACGAGCCAGAACGCAGAGGCGCCGCCCGTTGTGCTACACACAGGCTCGGAGGGACCTGGGAGCTCAGCCCCGATGGAAGCTCCACCCTGATCCTTTCGGTGACCGTGCGAAGGGGATGGGCTGTTTCACAGCTCATCGAGCAGGAAGCAGAAGGAGAAAAATAAGAAGAACGTTTCAGTTAAACTTTTTTTTTATCTGATCTGTCTGCATAATACCGATTATGGAGGAAAAAAAAACACAGACTGAAGCTGAAATAACCTTCAATAAGTGTAAGGACGTGTTGTCCATCAACGTGCAAAGAATAATAAGTAAAATTTGGCGATGGAATTAAGAATGATTAGGAAGGCAGCACGTAAAACATGCAATTGAACTTCAACTTTGCATTTGTTATGACCTCTCTTGAGAACGCTCTATTTTTGACTTCCCAGCTGGATAACATCTTGGCATTTTCAGTGACCTGTGGCAGATGTCCACAGTCCTGTACTGTTATTTTTGTGCTTCATTTTCATTACATTTCACACCACTATTTTTATCATTATCTTTTACCATCTCCTAACACAAGCAGAGGGTAAATACTTTTCACAGTTTCTGCTGTAATGTGCACTGCGGCCTGTTGTATCTATTTACACGTGAATTGTTAATACTGAGTGTAACAGTAAGCACAAAGCACTCCAGACAAATCTACCTTACCAAATAAATTGTGCTTCTAATTTATGTAGCTGTGCCAGAATGAAATTAGAAAGATAAGAATGATTTTTAAGCATAACACTGTAAAACCACAACATAAACACTGGCATTGCTCTACTGTAATTCCTAATATCTATGTTGGTCACATCCATCATCTTCACCCTCCCCACAGACAGATGGAAACCAATGAGACTGAAGGTCCTTCAGCATTTTGCAGTTTATCAGCAATATTCTTAGCTGATGAATGTTGTCCTTATTGGCTAGAGGGGTTGAGCAGGCTTTATTCAGCAGTCAACGAAATTGTTTTTGAAAAGCAGGCCTGCTTCTTGCAGCGTGTGCTTCTTCCAGTTGGTTGAACTTTATTAGCAACAAGATTACATTCCTCTAGAGACCAAAGCGGTAAAATGGCTCACTGGCAAACCTTATCAAATTACACCTCCAAAACTGAAGGTTTGAATCCAGCCGTGTCTGAATGGCTTGGATAGTGTCTCTGGGAGTGCAAAAATGTCAGTCACTAAATGTTTCTGCCTATACAGGGTTCTGATAATGTAACCTTTGAAAGGTGAGTCAAACCAGCTAGTGCTTGACAGTGCCTGATAATCCAAACCATGGATTTCACAGCAGCCATCTTGGAGTCACTCACTGACATGCAGATTTTACAGCTGGCTCTTACTACTCATCGAGAATCTTCGGTGTGGTAGCACCAGGGTTTACAACCAGTTGCTGACCATGCAGACTGGTGAATAACAATAGTTATGCTTAATAAATCTTAGGATGTTGTAGTGACATTTGTTATTATGATTCTGCGTGGAGGTTTCACTTTTGGGACGAATATAGGAAGCATTAACCTATGTAGTTATGGTGACATCAGACATGCGATTGAAAGACCTGCGGTACATTGCTGCAACCAGAAAGATGGCTTTACAGTGAAAATATGTGGAGAAAATGGTATACCATCAAATGAACTGTTTTCGAACTATGACCGCCAAGCACTAAAAGTAAAGAATTACTGTGGGAACAAGGTGGCTATATGCTTTTTTTTAATCTACCTGTCCCTTAGTCAGTTGCAAAGGTCTCTAGACAGCCTTTATAGGTTTAACTGCCAATCTATAGTATTACTCTATAACATAGGCACACTGGTAATCTGGACATTCTGTGAAACGCCAAAACGGCCAGCCAACCTACTGTGTAGAGGGCTGTCAGATGTACATACCATAAAATACACAGCAGGTTTAAAGCATGCATGTGCCCCCTATGTTGAACATGAATGGCTTGTGGAGCCCCCCAGACAACAATAGTCAGATAATTTCTTTGTAAATAATTTGTGCAGCACCACCATCCCCCTCTTCCAGACTTGGGCTTTAAAACTCCAGGGCTGTTTTCAAGTCGCAGTCCGTCCTAGCTATAGAAACATGATTAAATGAAGAGGGTTAAAGTGCTTCTGATTCAATATTGTGTAAAGCTTTGTTTGGTTAAAAGCGAAGTGAATTCTAAAGCTTCTACACACTTTGTCGGTATGATTTAGATAGAAGGAAATGGCGCTATCGAGCGACGTGTTACAGACGACCTCGATCAAAACGTGCATTCGAATCATCATTTTAACAAGTGTTGATTACCACTGAGCGGTAAACACACCCTATACTGTATAATACAATGTAAATCAGCTGACAAGACGGTGTATCTGTCCCGAACACGGTCCTGCCCTCTCTGGTCTGTGATTTCTAACTTCCTTCTGTTTTAGTACTC
>JABJVR010049013.1:0-22934 GCA_025773905.1 Chitala chitala | reverse complement strand
ATTTTTTTACCCCCCCCCCCCCCCCCCCCCATACCTGAAGCAGTTATTTTTCTCTCATTTCCTAGAACCTGTCAGAGGTGCATGAGGCTCAGGTGGAAAGCTGAGGGGGGGCAAGTAGGACTAGAATGAGAATGTCATGAGGCATTAATCCAACACACAAAAAGCCACAATTGTCCACGAGCGGACCCCGCACTGAGGCCAGTGCCGCCAGGCCTTGCTCTCGTGAGCTGATATTTTCATAGAAATAAATCTGCTCGGACAACAGGAGCATTTGTCAAGCATGACAATAAATTCATCACTTTTTGATGGAGAACTGGAACCTGCAGCTACCTAAAGATAATTCTCAAACTAGCACTTGTCATGACATTTAACGGCACTCACTCTCCAGTTAAAACCCATAATCTTCAAACAAAACATTTTAAATATCTAATATTATGTGATGAAGATTAGTGTGTTTTTAAATCAGTTTTATAACTGATTTCCAAAGCTTTTATTTCAGTAGAACAGAAGGAACCTTTGCCTCAACAAAACCCTAAAAACCAAAGCAGAAAAGCCTGTTTGCAATGCGTCGCTCCATTAGATTGTAACGATAAAACTTTGAAAGCCGCTATTTTGTCTGACCCGGCGTGCTCTGTTCTCTGTGTGCAGCAGCACTGTATGGGAGGAGAGCGGTGACTGATTGTCACCAGCTTATAAATTAGCAGACTTCTCCACAGCCGGAACCTTCTGTGGCCCGTGCCAGGCCAGCTGGATTTCAAAGCAGCATGAGATGATTCAACCACGTGTTGGATCCTCTCTGCATCTCTGCACAGAAAGCATTCGAGGAATACTAATACACAACAATGCCAGCTTGCTGCAAACCACCACCCCCTGTCCACCCCAGCTCCACCACCCCCAAGTGATGCAATCCCCTCGACTATTTGCTCCATCTCTACTCTGTGGGCTCAAAGAAACAGAAGTGCAAAACTGGCAGGATGGCATACGTGATCGAGCAGTCAGCACGACTAAGGCGGCTGTGATTCAAGATAACTTTTTAATTTTCACACCTTGTGATTCTCAAAGCCCCTTGCAGAGGTTCAATGGTGCGTTGGGGTGCTACTGTTTCTCCCTACAAGTCTGACGTCCCATAACACACCAGAACAACCAAACTGCACAAACCAACATCCTCTCCATAGATTTCAGCTCCACTGTTAAAGCAAACCTTCAGAACTAAGAGCATCTTTGTATTCCGCACCGCGGCCGCAGTAGCCAGCGCGCCATCTCCACTGGAGATGTTCAGAAACACTCCCACTGCTTCTCACTTTATGCAGTATGTCTGTGCTTAAAGGAAAAGAAAAAAAAAAAAAAACAGACACAGTCAGCAAAGTTCAGAAGCCAGTTCAGCTTCTGCTTATGCAAAACCATCACGAGTCTACGGTGTACTTACAGAGCTGTATATTTATTGGAGCTATTCAGGTTAAGTGCTTTTCTCCCGTGTATAAAAGCAGGTCCCTCCTGAGACCGGAACTAGAAACCAGCAGGTTAAAAGCTCTTGTGCTTAATCACAGCAGTGCCTGATGGAACATCTTTCACACTGTGCAACGTGAAATACAAAAAACCAACAGGAAAATACAAAACGTATGCTTATATACATATATTGAAAATATATAAGGGCACAATGTAATCTACTAGTAATTGTATCACCTTCAGCTCCAAGATACTAAACGCTACAATGGGCACATAGTGATAATTCGTATAAGAACAGCATTTGTCCGTAAAGTTAGAAGAACAGCCCACCCCAGACATGCTCAATAGGTAGACTCCGGTCCGCATCCGGAGCAAACTACAGTTCAACCTGGACCCAGAACAAAATTTTACAAACAGAAGGTGTCACTTCTCTCATTAATAGAGAAATGCTGTTCATGTACATGTTTTTTAAATTTTCTGGACCTAAGGTGCAAGGAAAATTTGGTAAGTGGACTTCTAATACATGTATTTGAGTACCCCTGTCCTACATGTTCAAACTCTTAAATTTCAGCATTCAGAGTACGGCATATCTGCATAGAAAGCTTTTCTTTCCATTAATTCAATCATTCTCTCACCCTACTAACCAAGATCTCATAACCCCTGATGAATTTTCACATGAAAACTATAAGCCACATGACAACAACCTTGGCTATATTGACCAGGAGCTGCAAAGCATTAACGCATTAAAGCACCAGTTCATAGGTCACACCCCAAACCTTGGTCCACTCTGATAAAAATGCACACAACTAGGAGTTCCTGCTGGGTTTTGGCCACTTCCCAGCACTAATCTTCCAGAACACGCAACATTAGACAAGGAGCGAAGCAAAATAATTCATGTTTGCACACCATTTATCACAAAACCTGCACCTCTCCAACTAAAGTGAACAATTTTGTGAGCTTGTGATGTTTTTTTCCCCTCCCTGCTGCTAAGGAATGATGTGGCTCGCTTTGAAGCGGGAAATCTGAGGAAGGAGCCCAAACAGAGAGCAGGATCACATCGACAGCAGCTTTCCAGAGATAAAAGGTGATCAGAGAGAGGCATGGTGCTTTTCCCGCCTTTATTGCCCTCAATAAACAGAGGGCATCACGTCAAGGGCTTCACACTAATCCAAGCCGACAGGAAAATATGTTCGACACAATCACCGCGAGAGCAATCTTGGCAGCGGCATCGTTATGCCGCTCCGCCGTTAGCGCCAACATCGTCAGTGCCATCGGCAGCCGCTTGCCCGCTGCCACTCAAGTACCCAGAAGCGGTGCTCTTCAGACCCAGAATCTAATCAGGGCATTCAAGGCTTGGGGGTCCTCTGTCAGCACAAAACCATGAATATGAACTCCCATCTATTCAGCTTGATATTCGAAATCAGAGCGCCGTTACTAACGAACAGTTACACGTGATAAACGCTTGTCCCTACAAAGAACCCCTCTGTCCTCTTCCCGAAAGGTGGAGAGAGGGGTTAGCAGAGCTCTGTTTTACTGCACACGCAGCCCCGAGCGCAGGTGTTAGCGCTGACACAGCCGACGGCCAGCCTGCGGCGCATAGACAGACCGTGGTCTCCATCTGCTGGCGAAGGACCGCGCGTCTCGCTGCCTGGGACAACGGCGAGAAACAGAGAGGGGGGAAAGAGAGGAAAAAATAAATGTATAGAGGACCCAAAAGAAAAGGCCAGCGACAACGTCAGAGGCAGAAACCTGCAAGTCTGTGGCTTTTAAGGATGCCACCACAGACTCCCTACTTAAGAGAAATATCTATTCCACTACAGCCATACACAGGATTTGGACCCGGCAACCTGTGACAGGCTGTCGAGACAGACCGCGCCTGGGTCAGACAGGCCGAGCATGCGGAAGCCTCATTCACATCAAATTGAGATTACAACAGCTGTCACTGTGTCGCTGCAAAGCGCGCCCCATTAGATGGTGTCCTGAGAGCAGCTGCGTTAATACCAGATCTCCAGGAGTTTAGACGCTGCTGCTCCTCTGCCCCCCATGGCTTAACTCTGCATGTTGCAATTCACGAAACGTAGGCCTTGTCTACAGAATTCCCACCAGCACAGGAGAGAGGCAAGGAGACAAAATAACAACATTAAGGACTTTGGTAATTAAAGACCACATAAATGTCCCTTTGAGAACCGTCTTCTGTCCTCCAGGAGAGCCCGGTGTCATCAGCTTAATCACATCAAGCCGCCGCCTTCCAGTTTCTGACAACATGCATCTCACACCGATCCCCAGCGGCACCTTCTGGCAGAGCGAGGTCTGGCTAATAAAGGCACTCTACCTGTCATCATCCCTCTCACCACTTCCGCATACCAAAGACAAGCCGTCAGGTCACCCCCCGGGAATCGGGAACAATCACAAATTTCACACAAGACAAGGACGTTTACACTGCTGCATGGATCATTCTTACCAGCTTCCGGGAAACATTATCCTTTGCAGTACTTGTGAGTCTTACCACTGCAACCGCAATTTATTATAGGAAACGCTGCTCATCAGCAACAAGGGGCCATTTAAACCATAAACATTGTACAAAGGAACGCATCTCCAAAGAGCCTTTCTGTACTGCAATGGACACCCCAGAAACTCAGGCTGTTGAGGCCCACAAGGCAAGAGGCCTGAGGTTTCCTCACCAACACCTACTTATTCCATATCCTTCTTTCAGAAGTTGAGCTCACTGCTTCTGTGTTCTGTTAACACACGTGTGTCCAAGCAGGCATTCGCCTCAGGGAAGCTGACAGACAAAACCGCCCCCCACCCAACACTAAGCATCAGTATAGAAAGACCATTACCTCAGGAGTGTCCTTCACCTAGAACCGCATGCAAATCTTACTATGCAACAGAAAATATAGCGAAAGAACTAAGAGAGGACGGCGTGTGTTGGCCATTTGTGCATGGGGTTGTTTACATAAAAGAACACCTTCAGAAAGGCCTTTTTAATATACATTTTCTATTACTGTAGGAGTGCAGAAAACAAAAAGAAAGCAAACAGTCTCTAGGAGTACATTTAGAAAATGTGAAAAGATGCTAATTTATACCGTATTGTTGTTTATTACAGAACTGAAACATCTGACCAAAGTTGCAAAAGGTTATCTCCCTGAGAGCAACTGGAAGGTGTTATTTATTTTCTTATTTACAGAAACGGCAAACTAGCAAGCGCTGCCTGTGTGGGGCATGAGCCTCGCCCGTAATGAAACGGTTTGGACAGAAAGCGTTACTTTGATTGAGCCGGGAGACAGCTCGCCTCCCGCTATATCGCTGCTCCTCAACAGACTCGCTAGGGCTGCAGTGACAGGCTGTTACGACGAGCATCTGTTAGGAGTTCTAATTGCTCGTGATCAACTGTCTGTGCCATGACTCAACTTCCAGACAAAGTGCCCTCTCTCTGAGCATGCTCAGTAGGAGAGACTTCAGACAAAAGCACATGGACCAGTATAATTTACATTTTAAAATGTGGACAGGCGGGAGTACCATGCGTCTTCCTCTAGTACTGACCAAAGTAGGGAAATTTCCTTTCAAAGTCAATATCTACATATAAAGTACATATAGTTTTTTACAATACATACAGGTAATGTTACTGATGTTACATTACCATTTCATTCAAACAATAATGTATAAAAATAATGCTAAAACAACGAAAACACAAAATAAGTGATTAACAGCTTTTACTGTTAATGGCAGGGTTAAATATATCAAGTCATCACCAAAAGTAAATTAAACACTCACTGTAGTATCCGTACAAAACTGTGTCTTCAATCTGTTTCCTGGTCTCATTGCTGCCAGCCCACTCCTGCATCGGGAAAGTAATAGGAAAAACAATGAAAATAGACCAAATGGTAATCGTGACAATCAAAACTGACTCTATAACACTCCAGGCTTGTCACAAATAAAATCATTTAAAAACTAATTTTCAAAAGCAGGTCCAACATGCCACACTTCACCTTGCAAAAACTACCAATATTAGAGTTATTTAGGGTTTCTTGTAATTAACATGATTGCCCTATTGGGCAGAAAACAGTGTGCTGTTAAAGGAGGCACTCAAAGCATTTTTACATTTTAAAACTCTGCTAAATCTTGGTAAACCACCACGACCTCGTTTAGACCTAGAAGTGACTCAGCACTGAACAACAATTACTGCTCAAACAAATTCACCCATTTATCACACACTAATCATGTGTTTCTTTTCAGAAAAACTTAGCTGGACCATTGTCTGTCTACCAAACTCCTACACCGCGATAGGGTGGTGGGGTAGGGGAAGAAAGAGCAATAGAGCTGCATAAAAATCTATTCAGACAATAGATAGCAGACAGAAAAAAGGGTTCGATTTAGGGGGGAGCTGCTGTTTTTCTCCTTTAGAAAGTTCTTGCACTCCTTCAAAACCTATTGATAAAAATCATTTCATGCTAGAAGAAATGAAATAACTTGCTGCGTTAGGTACAGAAACTCATCACTCGCCTCCTCTCCAATCTCCCAAAAAGCATCTTACGATGGTGTTGTCAAAGTGTGGTAGCTGCAATAGCACATTCAGCCATGGGAAGAGGGAGCCCTTATCACTTTCTACCGGCCTCGCAGCACGTCAGAGGACCAAGCACTGCCTTTTCAGCAACAAACGGACCAAGTAATTCTGAAACTGGCTGACCCATAAACCCCAGGACAAATCTTCTCAGAAAACTGAAGCGCTCGCTGAGAGGAATACACTCACAAGCAAAGTGCTTACACGGTAAAAGAAAGGGAATACCTCAGCAGTGTCGTGTTCGCCTCTGTTAACCCTTTGTCTTGTTTGTTAAGCTCATCATCGAAAGCATGACCTTAGCTTCCAGTCACAGAGAATCTCAGAACTGTTTAACGTGCCACTGGAGCATGTGGGCTCAAACAGGAGATCGATGCCTCCATCCTCTGCAACTAACTCTGCCAAGACTGAAGCAGGAGGACTCAAGTGAGAACGGGCTATGGTTCTTAAGACGTCAGCCATGATGTAGCTTCCAGAGAGTAGCTTCTACAGCAGAAGTCTCTAGAAGCTGCCTAACCTGAAGTTCACACAACGCTGCCAACATGCCATCATGACCATCTGACATGTTAGGCAGCCAAAGCGGTGCAATGGCACCTGACATCCGCGTTTGAGAAGCACACGTCACCGCAAGCTTCAACTGCTCTGCCTCATAAATCAAATCTCAGGACTCTCTTAGCATTTGTGTTAAAAGTTTCACATTATTATAAGCTCATCAACCACATTTGCCAACTGGACTTTTAAAATTGTGCCATTTATAAACCATTATACCATAGTCAGCACATTAGCTTCTATGTAAACATTTGACACCTTCACATACATAAACATATATTTTAGAAGAAAATAGATTTGCAAAAGATAGGGATTTCTAAAGGTTATCAGTGTGTTTTCTCCATTACAAGACAACAATACAAAATATTACTATCACGCCTTACATAATGAATCAACAAAGACTGCAGATTTGGCAAAGAAGCTATAAATTCACATACAGCATGAGAAAGTATCTCATTGCTTAATTTAAAATTATTTAAACTTGACATTTTGAGAGGCACTGAATTGAGGCAATTCTTATTAAAACATGGATACATGCTTATAAGTGAACTTCTATACTTCAGTACTTAAATTGTTACAGAAGTATTTTGGTATTTTTCCTGAAGCGAATTACCTGCGCCTTAACACAGGATAACTATGCAGGTACAGTCAGAGCAAGCATGCATTACATTACATTTATTTTTAGAATTCGGATTAAAACGAATCAAGGATATGTTCCACTCCTACAACGCAAAACTCTAATCCATTTCCTTTGCTAAACCTGAGCCTAGAATAACCAAATTACCAGGAAGGCTATTGTGATTGGCTGCCACCAGCCCTAGCTATTAAGAGGCTAAAAGCTGGCAGAGAGATACTGATCCACCTGAGCAACTCACACAGGCACCTGCAGCTTAAGCTAACATGTTACAATCAACCTCTACAGCTCACATACATACAGCCGCTCGAAGGTTTCTGATAATGTCGCACAAGTCCATAAAGAACCAAAGAAATACCCTACTGCTAAGTGCCAGAGCCACTAGGGCAGAGAGTCAAACTGCACCTAATGGCAGGACCTCCTGGCTTTCGACAAACAAGATAATGGCATGTGTTAAAGGCTCTATGTAACCTTGGACTTATATATTACTGAACAAATGAACCATGGACAAGTTCTATCTCTCAAAACACACCTGGCTAAATTCAACTCAGGTTTTGGGGGGGAGGGGGGATTTTGAAACTCTTGATTCTTTGCAGTTTATGCATCAACCTCTTCATCCCAGAGGTGACATTAAATGCGGCATATTACCCATTCCATAACCCCCTTAGCAAAGTTCAAGCTGTAGCTGTAAAGAGCCAGCAGAGGGGTAGGAAATCCACAGTGCTCCCACTCTGTGACCTTATGAACCCAAGATTCATAGCCAGTTGCTGCCTTCTTAGTGTCTTTCTTCATTAAAAATTAAGTGCTTTCCTCCCTTCAGGCTGATTGTAAAAATAAGAGCCTGAACTTAGAGCCACACAAGCGTAAGCATCCAGAAGGCACTGCATCACCTGCCCGATTTTCCGCTGCAAACCCTGTGACAGGTGTAGGCTTTTAGAGACACTGTAAATAACTATGCAGAAAGGCTCTACAGTTACGGCGCCATCAGTGAGCACACAATGCTTTGATTATAAGCCTGTTACCCACATCTGACACACACAGCATCTGCTACTCTGACTCAGATTATATGGTCACACTACTTAAATAACTACAGACGCCACTTTACTTACGAGCATCCGACATGCGAACATTCAGAGGTACGAACAAAGGCCGTTGTAGGTTAAATTTTTGTTCAGAGAAAGGAACTGGGGAGCCGCAGCAATACGCAAGTGTAAATTATGCTGGGTAATCCAACCATGACCTGCTCCTCATAAAAGGTACACAAGTAGCATTGAACTAAGTGAAAATGTTGAACCAAGTAGCAATAGATACCCCAACTAAATTGGGGGGAAAAAAGACTGTAAACACAAGCTTAAATGCAAAATTCATGGCATGACAATATTGCTTTGACTTGCATAAATCAGACCTTTCTGCAAGTTTTGCCAAGCACAGACTGGATGAAATGACCTGATGGAAATAATTCAAAAGAGCACAGCTCCAATTTAAAACAAGCTGCACGGATTAACGGCATTAGAACATAAGGACTTTTTGTTTGGTAATTCAGATGTTTGACGGCACAAATTTCACTTTTGTTTTTAATTATACGACCGTTCAATAATGTCTTTAACTTTTTCTAGCTATTGCGTGTGGGTAACGTTTGTGCCGGCGTCAAGTTTCAATGAAAACAATCAATCGAACAATCTAATGCCAAAAATTTAGCTATTTGTTTTATTGCAGTTATTCTCTTATAGTAAAAATCAAGTCAGGAATACTAAAATGTCCCACTACAGGTCAGGAAGCTCATCACACACGCCATGAGAGACGTACGTTATGGCACACACCTTATAAGTTCCATTGGAGTATTTCATGTATGACACGAGGAATATGTCCACTGGCAGCAGGGCAGAGGTAATGAGTGCTACGGCCAGAGCACATATGGCTGTGATGGTGGACACCACCTCGCTCTCCTGGTGACTCTGATACTTCCGGATGTAGACCCAGCAGAACGCCAAGATCACCTGCAGGAACACAGACACGAGCTTCAAAATGGAAAATATGCCAGTCGAGGACAGAGTACATAACGTTTGTGGACAAAACTACTCATTAGGACAGAAGGAAAAAACAAGATCCTAAAACCTTTACGCACAAAGAGTATTACTATAGACGGCTTAACGTCTACCATTTGTGCAAACAGCAGTAGTAAAAATAATGGCAATCAAAATATACAGCCAATTATTTTTAGTATTATGGTAACAGGCATCATCTGTTCAATAACTCATTTATGTGATTCTGTGTGTTTATTTCTCATGTGTTGTGCAAAATATTCTGCATGTTCTGTGAGTGTGACACACAACAGTGCTCCAGCACTGTGCTGTTAAGGCGGCAGGAAAACTGACTGCGCCTGAATAAAAGGGTAAAACTCCAAGTGCACGAATAGACAAACAGACACTGCCAGAACTGGCCCCTCCCATCTAGAGCTGCCATTTACAGACCAATTAAGGAAGCAACCCCTTACATCCTCTGCAACCTATCTGGCCTAATAACAAAAGAAGAGGTTTCCTGTGAAGTCTCGCCAGCTTGGAACGTGGATGGAATGAGAAAATGCTGAGGGTCAGCAGGATGTGTAAACTATAACAGCTAGTACTACAGGTAAACAATTCAGAGTAGCCTGTGTAGAAAGCACACGGGCGAGGCACACATCAAGAAGCTCGTTAATCATGAAGAAAGAGCATTATAATGCAGCCCAAGTCACAAAAATAAATAATATATATATGTATGTACAAGCTGAGCATTCAAGTCACATATAGTCTTGGGTAAAGAAACTTATACAACAAAACTGTTGAATTGTTGGTTCACCTGCTATTTATGAGTTTCCATTACTGCTTCCTCACTCTCACCACTAAAGCACAACAGGAATGTTTTTTAAACTGGGGGAATCCCCCCCCTTACAGATTTGACACGTAAGGGGGGGTTTAAAGATTTCAAATAGGGGGAGGTCAAGAGATTCTGTAGTTTCTGCTATCAATTATTTTAAATTTGTGTTCTGATTTGTGGGTAATGATAACACGGGTTTCTATGGAGAATAATCAAGTAATTAAGGTTACACTTTTATCAGGAGTTTATAAAAACTACTAATTTTGCATGAACAAAGTCTGGAGTCTATAGTTTATAACTTATTGTAGCATTTACTTCTACTTCTAATGATACCGACACCAAACTCCAAAAAACAACAACAATGACAAACTAAATAAAAATTGCCACACTAACCTTTTTTCACAGTAAGAATTTTAGAATCCCCTGATCTAAATGCTTCCAAATGAGCTAATATGAGTGTGACGTTACATTAAAGGGCAAATCTATAGTTGCTATAAACTCAATTTTTTAATTTGTAAACGAAAACAGCAGTTAGTATTCAGAGAACCAATTTCTGCCATTGTCAAGTATCAAATGGTAACTTTATGAAATTTACTTTAGCCTAAATAGGATAACGGAACAATAAGAAGTTGAACCAATAAATTGAGAAAATATTAAGATCTGTTCTTAACTACATAGATCTAAATGTACATAGAAATACACACATATGCATGCGATATTAACTTTTTTCTAAATAGCAGAATCCTAGCATAGCGCAATTATAGCAGAACAGCACAGCAGAGCAATCCATCTTCACTTTACTAAGGTATGCTCCTCTCTTTTTCATGCAGGCATGGTTAATATTAAATGACAAAAAATGGATGAAATAAAAAGAAATAAGAAAAGTCAAACACCTGATTTTCAAATTTATATTCTCATGTGGGTTTGAAGAAATGTATCAGTGTTATGTTGTTAGACTTGACGTCAAGCACTGTCACTGTACTACTTTAATTTCTTACATACAGCATAGTAGATTACTGGAACATGATGTCCATCAATCCATTACCCAAGGGCTTATCCTGTGTCACTAATACTGATGACTAAACACAGATACACACATACACGTAGTGTGAAAGGGCACAAAAACCACAGGAAAAAAGATAGTCAATTTACTTAACAGAAAAGTCTGGTTTATTAGAATTCAGAAGGCTTTCCTTAGAAGAAAAAAAACTAATGTGTACACTAACTGTTACAGTATCTTATTTGTGAACTCACATAAGGGAAATAAGGGAGAACACACAGAGTAAAAAAGGGAGGGAGATTCAGTAGTGCACAAATGAAAGGAGGAACTGGAAATGAAATTACCCTAGTCTTCATCACTTGAATTTTAACTACAACTGTTTATTCAGCACTTCATTACTGTCCCCAACCATTGGTATTTTAAAAGTCATTATACAATATCAGCAGAAAATACAGGTTTTAGTCAACTACAATTGACTTTGTGTACACAAGCAACAAAAGGAAAAGTTGTACTGGTATATGAAGATAAATAGGCACATTGTTCAGCAACACCATTATACTACATTAAAACTGTACTAGGTTAATAACTAATATTTTCATTATTGACACTATTTTATGACAATAAGTTACAATAACTATTTTCCTATTACAACAACTAGTTAAATGCAAGTGCAATGAAAGCGGAAACAAAACTGGTGTTGTACACAATGTAAGAAACACTACCGTTATGAAAGTATACTTCATGCACAAAATCAGTTTTTAAAGTGTTGGCTTTGCTCAGACAAGCGGGTGCTGTGCAGATGAATGTCTGAGCACGCAGCCCAAACGCACAGGTGAATGAAAACATGCCGCTGTTCCTCGCCTTAACACATCGGATAACGTAGTGTTGGGGAAAAAAAAGGTCGTTAGGTCAGAGGACTTGAATCTCGACTGATTTTATTATGTAAATCGATGCCCTAAAACATCGATAACTTTACTGTCATAAACATTCCTGTCATTTCATATAATATAATCCAAAGTGATGCGTGTCCGTCCGTCTGTCCTCGGTTATCGTCACATTTCAGCCGAGGCCTGCATGACAGCTGTCACGGTCACCAGCTCATCTCCATTAAACACCGTTCCAACACAGGAAACTCAACACTAGCGTTAAAACAAAGGTTTGGTTTACAAAACGGGATCAGCTACTATGTACCCATTAGCAATTCTCGAGAGTATCTACTTCTAATGATAACGACACCAAACTCCAAAAAACAACAACAAATTGACATAGATTGTAAATGTATATATGACATACAGGTGTCATGAGCTGCCTTACCACAAGAACAAGGGCGAAAATCGACCACCCGAGTACGGACTCCGACAAAAACGCAGCCGCCATTTTCACTTCCTGCAACAAACTCGAGCGACCCACGTGTATGTGCAGTTTTACGGACGGCCTGCGTGTACACACTGATTCCAGATCATTTTCCTCGTTCAGATTGTAGCCGAGAAGAAGGGGGTTTTGGGGAGGCTTTGCTGATTGACGATCAGTTGTGAAGAGAAGAAACTAATTGTACGTATCGCTTGACGTCTATATGAGGGAGGAGATACACTTCGAGAAAAGTAGATTATCCACTGCGTTTTTCATGATGAAACCGCTGATCCAAGTTTCATTTCGGCTACGTACAGCTCTTCAGTTTTTACAGAAATTGCAACGAGAAATAATATTTGTGTTTAAGAAAGCATAATAGAATTGTTTTAAAAGCGCACGTTTTGCCAGTGTATACCATTAATGTATAATTAATATTGTATTAATATTTAATACGGCTCAAAGAGGACGTTATTGCTTGTATAGCTGAAGTTGTTCTTCTGTTCCACAGTAACAAATTAATATACAGATTTTATTAATTAAGACAAGACTGATTGTGACATTTGGCCCTTGAGGAGTGTTAGTCTCCACTGAGAATCTGGAAAGTGCTTGAAATAATAAATATTTGTATTTAAAACTATATTGAAAACGTGTATGTAGGTTTTACAGGTAGCAAATGTGAAATTATATGTAAATAATTAATACACTTTATGGCTAGTTTAAGTCACTATCTATGTCTTAGTGGAACTGAAAGGCAAATAGATTTGAGTAAAAATTACACAATTTTCCAGGGGGCTAGTATTACAAATAGGGTGTTTAAAGCCTGAAAAGCATCTAGTTTTGCCCCTGCTTTAACATTTTTTGAATTAGAACCAAAGTCTAGAAGGGGCAGTTTCAAGATTTAAAAAATAGGGACCAACAAAGGAGCTAGCATAGAGGAGCCATTTATTTGTCTTGATACAATGATATGTAATTCTTTTCTCAAGTGACTAGTGACTGATGGGAGGGGCACTAAAGGGGCCAAATGGATTTCAGCTGGGGCCAGTGCCCCTCTGGCCCTGCCCCTAGATCCACCCCTGGATCATACTGAACAGTACAGTACATTTGACCTGACAGCTGTTTCCAAACTTGTAACCTGAAGTTCAGCACCTTTTACCCACCAGACCTCTGTAGGAATTTGTGACCTGGTCACTGCTTAAAAGAGTTCTGTTCCCCTTGTTTGTGGAAAGAAGGGGGTTTTACTCCACCTGAGACTCTAAAGCCAAAATGGAGAGACGGGTGTTTATTCAGTTGCTCCTTGCGCTATTTTTCTTTAGCCTTTTGTGTTTCAGTCAGTTGACTGATTTAGAGTTGTGCACACTGTGTGTAGGAAATGCCTGTAAATAACTTGTTACTTGGCATTTAAGCTCATTGCAATGCCAACCATATGGTTCTTATCAGTTCAGTCTGTGATAAAATGACTGAGGCACAGGCAGAGCAGCTTGACACGTTCTACTGCTTTCATTACTAATAATTTCTGATTGGGTGCCCTTAAACTGGCATCTTAATGCCCATAAATAAATGTGTGTAAATACACTATCACTGAACCCTGTGCTGTCTAACAGAAGAAAGATAATCTCCCAAAGTCTGTGAAAATACATATGTAAATATTTATTCCCCTATACACAATTGTATAACTACACACACAGACATAAAAACACCTGGAATGTTCAAATAATTATGTTTTGACTTAATGAATTAGTAAGTGGGAGGATTTAATATAACAGGAGACTGTAGTTAAGGACCTTCATGTACGTGTCACAGTAAGTCTTTCTGTGACATCTACATAAAACACCAGCTATTTATGATATTAAGACAAAGGTATTCTCAGGAAATAAACATAATTACTGCACTCTTTGATTGTTTTTGAAGCTTCGAAAAAAGACTCCATTATTTATTTTAATTGCGACACGCTGGAGATGGAGAGGAACTGAGGCAAGAGAGAGTCTAAACGCAGAAGATGGTTGAACTAAAAACATGGGCCAGAATGGGATACAACGTGCAATATGCTGAGATATCTCAGGGAAACTGACATGTCAAGAGAATGGGGGTAGAAAGGAAACCGAAACAAGCAGGAATACAAACTGCACCTGAACCTGTAACAACACAATAGACCTGCAAAAAAGGGACCAGAACTCAGGAAAACACAGGTTTATAAAGGAGTGCAATCAAAGACAAGGACAGATGGACACAGGTGTCAGCAAGGAAGCATGAGCAAAGATTATCCTAGAGCTCAGACAGAACAAAAGAAAGACAGAATAGAAATGGGAAAACATAGATAGGACAAACCCAGGGACATTACATTAATCATTAAATCAAATCAACCATTATTTTTTTAGCACCTAACAGCAACTATAGAGTTAAACCTAGGTGCTGAACAAAGGATAACACCAGTTATACAACATAAAACAAAACACAAGTTGACATAACTACGTAATTTGAATTTTTGTCATTTCAGCTGGGTCTTCCCCTAGATGGTTTGATGTTTTATATTCTGTTAACTGCCTTGAAAGAACATCCAGCTGGTCATTCTTAACTGGGCCTTTACACCGATCAGCCATAACATTATGACCACATGCCTAATATTGAGTAGGGCCCCCTTTTGCCACCAAAACAACCCTGACTCATCGAGGCACGAACTCCACTAGACCTCTGAATGCTGTGGTATCTGAAGCCAAGCCATCAGTAGCAGATCCTTTAAGTCCTGTAAGTTGCGTGCTGGGGCCTCCATGGATCGGACTTGTTTTTCCAGCACATCCCACAGATGCTTGATTGGATTGTGATCTGCAGAATTTGGAGGCCAAGTCAACACCTCAAACTTGTTATTGTGTTCCTCAAACCATTCCTGAACCATTTTTTGCAGTGTAGAAGGGCACATTATTCTGTTAAAAGAATCCACTGCCGTCAGGGAATACAGTTTCCATTAAGGGGTGTACTTGTTCAGCAACAACGTTTAGGTAAGTGGTACATGTCAAAGTAACATCTCCATGAATTACAGGACCCAAAGTTTCCCAGTAGAACATTGCCTAAAGCATCACACTACCGCTGCTGGCATGCCTTCTTCCCATAGAGCATCCTGGTGCCATTTCTTCCCCAGGTAATATACACACACGCACTCAGCCATCCACATGATGTAAAAAAAAAACCTGATTCATCAGAACAGGTCACCATCTTCCATTGCTTCATGGTTCAGTTTTAATGCTCATGTGCCCATTGTAGGCTCTTTTGGCAGTGGACACGAGTCAGCATGGGCACCCTGACCAGTCTGCAGCTACACAGTTGCATATACAACAAACTGTGATGCACTGTGTGTTCTGACACTTTTCTTTTAGAACCAGCATTGACTTTTTCAGCAATTTAAGCTACAGTAGCTCTTCTATCAGATGGGACTACATGGGTCAACCTTTACTCCCCATTTGCATCAGCATGCCTTGATCACCTATGACCCAGTCACCAGTTAATTGACTTTTCTTCTGTGGACCACTTTTGGTATGTATGCTTACCACTGCAGACTGGGAACATCCTAGAAGAACTGCAGTTTTGTAGTTTGCTCTGACTCACTCATCTGGCCATCACTATTTGGCCATTGTCAGTCGCTCAAATCCTTACTCTTGCCCATTTTTTCTGTTTCCAATAGGTCAACTTCAGAAACAAAATGTTCACTTGCTGCTTAGTTTTTCTTATCCACCTCCAGGTGTCAATGTAATGAGATAATGAATGTTGGTCACTTCACCTGTCAGTGGTCATTATGTTATGGTTGATCAGTGTATAGTAGCGTCATTTATGTCTTGCACTCCTTAAGATCAAATCATCCTATGCACTCATTTCCTAATATAATGACTTTGTAAAAGTTGTCAGCATTACAAGTTTTGATCATAACAATATAACCTTGCTTTACATGTTTTAGAACCTGTGGTTACGAAACAAATTTATGCAAAATGACTAAAACTACACTGGAGAGCCATTACTACACAGGCCTGGTCCTCCCGATGTCGTAATTTTTAAACATTTTGGAAATGTACCGTAAAATATCAAATATTGGTGTGCAACTTGTACTCAAAAGTAAGCCCAGATTTGCCAACACATTTTGCATTACAGTATTAATATATATTTGTATGCATTGGCCAAATTTTAAAGAAAAAAAAATTTTAAATTAAAGCTTTTGAATGCATGTAAAGGAGGCAAAGAACAATACAATTGTAGCCTATGCAATTATAGGAGGGAGGGGAAAATTTGTGGGGGCTGGTCTGTTTCACCTCCAACACCTCCAGAAATGCCCTTACAATGAAGTGCTATGAAACAATACTGATAGAAAGGATCAAAGCAGGGAACAGGTGCATGTCAATAATTCATGACCATGCAACACATTACCCTCAAGTGGTTTTATTAAGTCATATAAAAGTCAGTCATCTTTTAAACTGCTTCATCCTGTTAAGGGTCACGGGGAAGCCTGGAGCCCAACCCAGAACACATAGGGTACAGGGCAGGGGACACCCAGGGCAGGCCGACAACCCTCTGCAGTCATATAAAAGTACAATTCCTTTTTACATATTTTTTACGGAATTGCTATCTAAGTGGGTGGCACAGTGGCGTGGTGGTTAGCACTGTCGCCATGCATCTCCAGGCCTGGGGTTCAATTCCCGCCTTGGGTCTGTGTGTGTGGAGTTTGCATGTTCTCCCTGTGCTTGGTGGGTTTTTTCTGGGTGCTCCACTGTCCTCTCACAGTCCAAAGACATGCAGGTTAGGTTGATTGGTGTGTCCAAATTGCCTGTTGTGTGTGTGCCATGTGGTTGGTTGGTCCCCTGCCCTGCACCCTATGTGCTCTGGGATGGGCTCCAGGCTTCCCTGTGACTCTCACCAGGAATAAGTGGTTAAGATAATGGATGGGTGTTGTCTAGGTAAAGTGTTGCTAGTATATTGTTGGCATAGCTTGATTTAATAATAGACAATACCAGTCCACCTTGGGGTGGACTTGGCTTTGATGTTTAAATGCAGGAGGTATGTGAAGTACTGAATGTATCCCTGTACAGTTACTCAGACAAATACAGTTGTGTAAAAACATTTTTTCAGGTGCTCCTTCCATTAACCTGTACTGACATTGTACCATGTACAAATCTGTTTCCCATTGGTGTGGAAGAAGCTGTCAATCAAAAGGAAAGTGCAAAGTGTGCAAAGTGTGCAAAGACAAGAGAATTGGGATTGGAAAGGTGAAGACATCAGTTTTTTGGAAGTTGTAGCATTTTAATTTCATGACAAATATATTTGCAGTTTCAGACAGATCTACTACCAAAAACGGCACTTAAAAATGGTGTGAGTTTTCTACCTATTAGCCAGTTCATCAATAACATAAGACTGCATTAGTTGGAACTAGAGTAGAACAGGTGCTATTCTTATCAAGTGCTCACAAGTATGTTAAAGATAAACCAGTGAGTGGTTTGAAAACCCAGAACATCTCTAAGTAATATTAGTTGCTTTGAAGAGAACAACTCTATGTGGTTTTGATGCTCTGCGTGGACACGAGCTGGGGATAGTCTCATGTCACATGGGTACACCACTGAACATGAGGTGATTCTAATTGGTGGATAGGATTCTGTGTGGAGACACACATACATTTGCTTTATTTTGATTGAGAGAGGCGAACTTTTGTGGTAACAGCACGCTCAAGAAATTTCTCAGATCTGTAACCTATTAACATTTTGTAGAATTATGCACATGTAGCACTTGTTTTGGTTTTAAATGATTGTCAGTACAGTGAATATAACATTTCTGCTATTTGTTTACCTCACATTTTGTCTTTGTTGCAATGTATTTTATTGTCACACGGTATGAGAGGGTGTACAGTCAGTTAGGTGTATAAACTGGAAGTCCTCATCACACTGGTTTTTACTAAGAGCACCATCTGGGAAATCTCACATTTAAACTGCTCTGTGGACATTAAGTAACCCAGGGCCCCAAGTTATACTGTATAACTTACCTATCAACAAGGTGCCAGGACACTACACAAAAAACACCAGGTCAGCTTAGGTTTCATTTCAGATTTACATGTATCTCTAACTCTAGCAAGGTAGTTATGCTATTTATCTATATATATATATGAGAGAAATGGCATTGATTGGACACTAAACCCAGCTCTTCTGTGCAGGAGGTGTGAGGTCTACCTCTGTACTGCCAAAGCTGCAGGAGGTGAGGGAGAGAACCCTAAGGAAATCATGAAGGAACACAGCATGGTCTTTCACATAAACTCTATCAAGTTTTAGTCTTAGAAATTAAACCCAGGAAGACCACACCTTATCAGCCACTGTCAGGAATAATCATTAACACACTGCTTTATTGCACTAGAGTATTAATTTAGGCTTGAATTCTACAACAAGCGTAGAAACAAATGTAATCACAATTAATGAGCGTAATTACATAAGTGAAAGATGTAAGTTAATAACATTTGTTCAAACATGATATATCACTGTGGCTACAGGAAGTGTCGGGCATTTGTCCACTCAATCAATACAGCTGTGGGATTCAGCCTGTCTTTTTGACTGGGGGCACTGTAATGATCCAATGCTTCTAACTCAGCACTTTGCAGTGTTTAAAGGCATGCAGACAGACAGGCTTGTGTAGGCCCCTGAACACATTCAGACAGAGAGAGACTGAACATCACTCAACCTGCTTTAGCTCCTCATTCAATTTCCTCTCTCGGTACCAAATGCCATGTTACAGCAATAATAAATAAAATCAACAGATTCTGTTTCAACTCAGGCTGACAAAATCAATGCAATCAATCGCATCCTCTTGTCAACTGTTCAATGACTACAAATTAAAAACAGACTTTGTCAAAACGTTGACTCCAAAACTGAATTTATTCAAAAACCAGTAGTGTCAGTGGAACTTTTGAGAGAACATATTTATTTTGCAAATGCATTTAATATCTTGCAAACTGTTAAAATTTATTGTGACAGTCCTGCTTCATGCTTTTTCTGAGTCTTGTAGTGCACCCCTTGGTTTGGCCGTAACGACATGGACTATGGTTGTAGTGTGGGTTGAAATGGTCTGTGGGAGCTACAGTGACAGGAGAATTTACAGAGGCTGGGTGTGGTCTGAGGGGCTTCAGTGATTGGAGGTTTCACAGATGCTGGGTGTGGTCTGAGGGGCCCCAGCAACAGGAGGATACACAGAGGCATGGTCTGAGGGACTACATGTGACAGGAGGATGCACAGAGGCTGGATGAGTAAGGTTTAGGCCTTCTCAGTTTAAGAAAAAATAACTTTGCACTGAACAGGCCTAATTCACATTTAATACAGAGAAAATAAATGCAGTCTCCCATTTGCCCTTTTTTACCCCTGCTTTACATCTCTTCAAAACTTTTTAGTTAACAGTCAATAGACACACAGCTGAAACACCCTTGGAGGGTCTTTGTGAATAATTGAACCGCTTGGAATCCACTTGCCTCTGTACATTTTATATTTGATGAGCTTGTTGGCGTGGGGAACACAAGGCGCTGCCCGGAATCTCTCTTAAAAAGAGACATTATTCCGGGCAGAATGTCAGAGGGGATTGAATAGGGTTATGATTTAAAGATTTTAACCTCGAAGCAAAATGCCTTGAGTCTAGGTTTGCTCTGGGTTGCGAGTTGAATTGTTGTATTTGAGGACCTCATTAAGAAAAACATCATGATTAATGGTAGAATCATTGTATTTGCATTCTTAAAGGTAATTCAGGCACTGTATTACCAGAACAGATTTACTAGAAATGAGCAATGTTTTACTTCAGTCGTGTATTTTTGTCAGGTTTGGATTTTTTTGTGTGAATATGTTCATGATTTTCAGTTTTCACTGTTTCATTTTTTGTTGTGTTTATTGTGTGTGTTTTTTCACACAGAAAAGGAAGCTGACACACAAACACACACACACACACACACACACACACACACACACACACACACACACACTACTGTTATAGTACTATATGCTGTCATGGAAAGTTTTCATTCCATTTGTTTGGTATATTTTAATTTAAAAACCAATTAGTTTTCCTCTGCCTTTTTTGTAGCTGTTAATTAGTTCAGTGGTTAAGGGATATTAATTTATTATCACATCGTCTTTATTAGTTTATTTAGTACATTTTATTGGAATGTTTCTTTGTGTCACTATATTTGCAACTATGATTTCGTATGTTTTATGCATTCATTTCTCCCAATTTTCCCAAGCTTGATAAGGGTATTTACTACAATGTAGAAAATCGTAATAAGGAGATAATAGATATTACAATTTGAACAATGCAATTTAAATTACATTAAATTAATTCTTTGTAATATTTTAATTACTGCAATGCATTTACCAAAACAGATTGCCCTGTTTTAAGATAAGGCAGACACAGAGGCCACACAGATAAGCAGGTTTGTTTTACGATCCTGTCTTTTCGCATTACTAGCGTTACCTGATCTAACCAGGTGCCATGATAAGATACATCCCATAGCACAGTTATTACAATAGCAACATACACAGAATGGCAAACAGATACATGAGATTTAGATTGGAAACGCATAAAAAATGAACTCTGTATCCATTTGTTCTGTGTAGAACAACTGGTTCAACCGCTTTCCCAGTTATGGGAAAACTTGGAAGCACGAATGAGCAAGTATCCCAAAATGAAGCTTGTTGCATCGCTTAGAAGTGACGCACGAGGGCCGCACACACAGGAGTGACGCACAAGGGCCGCACACACAGGAGTGACGCACAAGGGCCGCACACACAGGAGTGACGCACGAGGGCCGCACACACAGGAGTGACGCATGAGGGCCGCACACACACAGGAGTGACAACATCACCATATCATCATGATTAAGCACAAGCCAACCAATAAATTTTTGATTGTTGAAAACATTGTTAAATAAAGCGCCCAAGGAAAAGATAAGGGACGAGCTGATGACAGCATGGACAAAACCACTTTAAAATTGGTCGACTCTATAAAATATTTAAACCTGTTATTAAAATTCACATTCAACATAATTATGTTAGTGAGCTAACCTTTATTTTACTTGGTAAAATACAAGATAGGCCTGGCCAAGAGGCAGCCTGACATTAAAATAAATAAATTACATACAGGACATGCATAAAATACAGAAATAACCTACAGTAAAACACAGTGATACGCAACAAATCACGGTGCCCAGCCAGAAAAGTCAAAGTCAGTAAAAGGAACAAATCAAATATTACACACGTTTAACTGCTGTAATGCTTCACCGACGGATGCAGGAGGTGAAGGCTGGCTTATGTGCAGGAAGGCTTAGTTACAAAACATGGGAGTAAAACAAGCCAGCGCTGCGGTAAACGGAACGAGGTAAACAAATATGAGATAAGGAGGGACACTAGACACTAGAAAGGGTCAGGAATGGGTAGAACCAGAAAAGGGTTTAAGGAAGACTAGAACCAATACACAGAGTATATGTGATCAAGGAACATGAACTGGAGAACATCTACTATCTAACAATAACCAACTAAGAAGGTTGGAAAAAAGGAGCTTGTATTCACTTAGACAGTTACAGGGGCAGACAGGAACGAGAGGCAAACATGGACATCCTATGTACACAACAAAGGACAGGGAGGCTAGAAATACTACAGACTAGACAGAACAGAATCGTGCATGTGACACCCACCAAGTTTTTTTTCCACATTCTTGAAAATTTGTATTATTGACATTAAATCAAGAAATGGAATGGAGTCAGTTATTTTAATTAAATTGTGCACAGCTCCAAGATGAGTGAGCTAGGCACTGGATTTTTTGCCAGGTTCAACATGAAACTAAATTCAGTACATTCAGAAATAAAATTCTCATCCATGGACATAAAAAAACTCATGCTCTTGATAATCCAAAACACAGATATTCATCTTTAGTTATACAAGTAGTCAAAAAGGCTAATCACACATTTAACAATAATGCTAACTGGGAAATTCCCTGTTTTTATTGACTGCCTGTAAAGTGCTATAGCAGAAATTCCTCTGTGACTTAAATGTTCTGTCGATACAAGGCCATCCTATTATGCAAGTAGAGCTATAGGGCCTGCTAATGTGAATCTGAATGAAATATCACCATGTAAATGTATGCATGGACTAAGGTAAAACTGACCTTGTGCAGATTTCACTTTTTGTGTAGATCCATGAGAGAACATGGTTTCACTCAGCAAGAAAACGGAGGACACCTCTGTCTAAACAGGCCAATGATACATGTCAGCTTAGAGTAAGTTTGCCATCATCATGTGCCAAAAACTGACAGTCTAGCTTTCATCTGGAAGTCTGTGGTAGACGTTGAGCTCCCCATTTGTTGCATGTGTATAGACACCCCTGACTTGAAACCCAGATACAGCAGTCTTCTGAGGCTGCCCATTTGACATTTACTTCTGTGCGATGTGGTCATGTGGTCACACTGGCTATCTGGTCACCACACACACGCACACACACACACACACACACACACACACACACACACACACACACACACACACACACACACACACA
>JABJVR010049012.1:0-22937 GCA_025773905.1 Chitala chitala | reverse complement strand
CCCCCCCCCCCCCCCCCCCCCCCCCCCCCCCCCCCCCCCCCCCCCCCCCCCCCCCCCCCCCCCCCCCCCCACCCACCTGTTTTTTTTTTTTTCTTTTTTTTTCTTTTTTTTGCTGTCTTTGTTCTTTGTGTGTCTAGTTTATGCTGTTTGATGGTTTGTATATGTGAAACATTTGATATCACTTATATCCAGAGTTCACTAGTAATTTTAAAATGCAGCCCAGTTACCTCAACTCGCATTCCGGGAAGAAAATTATTATGCTGGAAGTGAGATATACTAACCACTTAAAACATTTGTGATGAACATGACAAAAATGTGGGTCCACTCTGGGTTATGGTATGTGCTACAAAATCCCAGTATTTGCCTTCTGTCCCCTTTTTCCTGTTTTGCTGACATGGTTCTGTTTTCTGTGAACAGATGATGCCACGTTCCCTGAGCAGATGTGCTCTTCCCACTCTGAGGTGGAGTCACCAGGCCCCGCCCTCCAGACTCCATCCCCTGCACTTGCACCCAGCCTCACTCCAGCGCCCCAACCTGCCATCTCCCTGTTTTTGGACGACGGTGCCGATGCACTAAGTGTGGAGTCCCTAACGCTGCTGCCTCCTGCTGACCCCCCTAGCCTGCGTAGCCTTGGAACTCAACCAGAAACCCATGGGGAGGTGTTGACCCACGCAGAGGTAGAGGAAGACGATGAGGAAGAGAGGGATGGGGCCACAACACAAATTGCTCCAGTCCTGACACAGGCCACCACAGAAAGCCAACTCCTAGCAGAGGACTAGGGGCCCGCCATGACTTATGTGCATGAAGGGACTCTGACCTTTGACCTCTGGTGACAGTCCTGATATTATGTGAAGAGAGATGCTAGCAGTAGCCTCAGTTGTGTTTAATTGGTTAGTCCTCCTGTGTCTCTTTCACTTTCATTGGTCCCTGATACTCAGCAGCTTCTTAATACATTTCAGCGTGGACCTGCCACCTATGGAGTAATATAGAAGTTTTTTTTTTTTTTTTCCCCTCGCGCTCTCTGCTACATTCAATGGACACGTGCCCTACGTGACTTTTGTAAGCAGAGGAAGAAGGTCAAAAGCACAGCTGATTTAATGAGATTCTTCAAGTTCAGCATGGTGCTGTTTTCTATTATGTGTGTGTGTGTGTGTGTGTGTGTGTGTGTGTGTGTGTGTGTGTGTGTGTGTGTGTGTGTGTGTGTGTGTGTGTGTGGGAGGACAGAAATTAAGAGAGTTCTTATGTATAAACATCTTCAGCGGAGCCTGAGGAGTACCGCCCTGTTGGGTTACACCAGTCATACACTGATGAATGTAAAACAGTATCTTTATGCAGGTATTGTTTCCTGAAATGTATAAAGATAAACGAACTGCTCAGATTTTAAACACCCTCTTCCATGGACCTGTGTTTTCTATGTGTATTAGTACATTTTTTCCCGGTGTTAGCAGTAGCAAAGCAAACATTCAACCTGTATATATTATTTATTTCAGACGCACTGTTGTCTTAAATGCCGATATACAGCGTTTCAGCCAGGTTTTGAATGTTTTGTTGTAAATTAAACTGCTGCGTTCCTGGTCGTTTATTTGAGTTTCTCTGTTTTCATCCTCTCCTCCAAGTTTTACTGTTCAACTGAATTCTACAAATGTCGGTTCTGTTCTGGTCTGTCCTGAGGTTGTTTGCGGCTGTTGTGTCTCGAGGGGCAGGTTCATGCACAGAATTTTTTTTCTTTTTTTTTTTTTTTCCTTTCAGTCTTCTTTCACGGTATTTGTGGGTCCGTCACCGTGGCAGCAGTCAGACCTTTCAGATTCACATTAAGTCTTAATCATAGCGTTTGTATTACACATACAGGCATGCCTTCCAAACTGGCCCAGATGCACTAACCAGCAAAAAGAAGCACTATTTAGAGATGTAAAAATGTGACCCTAATGGTCACCTCTCCTGGACCCTGCCTTCTGTAAAAAGAAGTAGTTCTGCCTTCTGTGAAATAGTTTTTCAGTGTCATTGTAGAAACACTTGAGCCAGAGGTGTAAGAACTTAGTATGCCTGTGTGTTATCACACACACATCAGCAATTGGACTTAATCTGAAGGTCCTGGCAGGTGGACAGCTTAGCTTCAATGTTACCTGAAATGGGAGAGGCGTTAAAGGCTACAGGAGGAAATGGTGTTTTTTATGGCATTGAGCTGCGATGTAACTGGAGACATGTGGGCAGCTTCTCTTCATTTTGTTTCTGTTGTTGGTGTGTTTGGTCATTCATTCCACTTCCTTGAATCACCCTTGGGTTTGACTTAAAGGATGGCTCTTTGCTTAAAGGATGGCTCTTTGCTCACAGTAGTGATGCAAGGAAAAGGAAAGCAATACTTTTTGCATCGCTTATTTTGCATCTCATTATTTTCATAATGTATGGCAATGTAAATAGTATACATAAGGTAAAAGGAAAAAAAACCACGCTTGCAGTATCTCACATTTGTATTTCTGCATGTTTTTTTTGTGTTTGGCTTTTGATCTGTTATGCATAAATTAGTAATGGAAGTTAATAAATTGCAATAAATTATTGTACTTATTAAACATACTTGTGCACTGAACTGCTTTTTTTGCTCTGGTTTTGTTGCTGTTGTGCAGCAGAAACACTTGGCATGGCTCCAAAATAGGTTTGTAATTAAACAGCTTTCAAATGGTACATAAGAGGCAGACTTTTCATTAGATGAGTTACGTCTGGTGCCTGCCATGATGGACAGCTCACATTAGCTTTACCACGACTGGTGAAGATGTTGCAGCATGCTCTGGGCTGTCCCCTTGTGCCACCTGTGAGAGAGCAGATGTGTTTACAGGAAGCCTTTCCTGATCGAGACAATCGCACTGTTTATGCCGTCATTAGATCATTGCCTTTCCCCATATTTGCATAAAATTCAAGAGTTTGAATGGTTTCTTTCAGTGCATTCTGCTGTGCTGTGTTAAATTTAAGATTTTATCCTTTTAGCGAGCCCCTTGTTAAATTTCATGGATAGTTTCCCTGTGGCCAGCTCTGGTCCCTTAACTTTAGAGCTGTTTTCTCTCTCTCTCTCTCTCTCTCTCTCTCTCTCTCTCTCTCTACTGGGTAACTAACATATAATTGTGAAAACCAAATAACAATAAAAGTTGAAAATTTTGTTTATAGTTACATAACTAAAAAATACCTCTGCCCAGCCTGGTTTGACCTTGACTGGGTGTCCCTACTGTCAGACCACCTTGCACCGGTGCAACCGAAGGAAGTTGGTGCTTTCCACTGTCAGAGGAAAATCAGGAGTCCAGTCCTTATGCTCTGAAGATAAGCAAGATGCTCACCTGCACATTTCTCTTCTCTGCAGGCAGCCAGCGGCATGCATTCTGTGTACAGTACTGAGCGTTTGATCCGCACAACCCCAACCCCCACAAGTCTGTCAGTGGCAGTTCCAGGAAAGAGCTCCTGTACGTATCGCTTCCTTTTATTAAAATAATTTCTGCTTTTTCAGAACATGTACAGCACTTGTCTCGATGACAACAAGAAAGCGGTTGTGTTGCTTTCTTCTTTCTCGACAGTTTCAAAACGCTGGGATTTCTTTGAACCCATCTCCTCCCCCTGCCACCACTCCAGTTCCACATCTACACACACTGTATCACTTCTTCCATATTAGCAGGCCAGTCAAAGGAAGACTGCATTCCCCGTTACATTTGTAAACCCTATTTAATTTAGATCGTGCCCAAAGAGTTTCTCAGGTCGGTTTGTTCTTTCACATACAAAGGACATGACATTCCAAACCCAGAAACTGCTCATATTTACAGGCCTGACTCTAGGCAGCGGTGTACTTACAAAAAAATAAATAAAAAATCTTGTTAATCTGCAGATGTGCGATTTCATGCTCTGTTGCTGGTCTTGGGCTGAAGTGAGCTTCCATAGTATGTGCAGCTGGTACAGCTTCTGAACTGGCAGAGCGAGGCGTGTAAACATCTGCTCGCCTAACATGCGTTTCACTGAAAGGAGGTCACTGGGTCTTGTGGCCTTATTCATCCTAGCAACGTCCACAGAAGCTTTGAATGTCCTCTGCTCCACAGTAATAACTCCCACCCCTCCACACATAACTGTACATCCCCTCCTCTGTAGTGTATATCTGCCACGCTTAGGGACAGTGTTATTGGCAAAAGTGAGTGTGCAGTCTTCGTCACCATCACCCTACCTCTCATTTTCAGATATGTGCCCACTCTGAAGACCACAGGTGACTCAGTATCCTCCTCTTCTCATTTGTGCGAGAAGGTAAGGTTGCTATGGAAACCACAAAGGGTGGCAGCTGGTGTGAGTCTGTTTTGTTTGGAGGTGGTATTGCAAGTTCCTTTCTGGTAACCGTCAGAGCAACCCAAAGCTTTAGTCACTATGTCTGTCCGACTGGCTAGCAATCAATTTTCAAAAGCAATCAGAAATAAAGGCTATTTTACCATTTACTTAAAATGCATCCATTTTCTGTAAATCATTTTTTCATAACATCATTCAATCTCTTGACTATTATTGTTCTAAAGATCCTAATATGCAGAATTAAGTTTTTTTTAGAGTTATGCATCATAGGTGCTGGATTCCTATTCTTGGTTTCTAAAATCTATTAATTTTATTATAGAAGTTCCTTTGTTATAAATTGAAATGACTGTAGTGCCTGGTTTATAGACAATTGATAGCAAAGGGGGTCCTTGTGCAATATGTTATGTACCACAAGAGGGCGCTTGCATGCTTTAGCAAACTGGAAGTGTTTCTTGGTATCGCTGGTTAAACCACAGCAACTGGAGATGCCGCACTCAAAGCGAGCAGAGAACAGACTGATGTAGAGTGCATGTCGCTTCGGGGAAACACAAACGCCTCTTTTCCTGTAAAAGATAAAACCTTTCAACCTCTTTTTTTGTGTCTTCCTTATCAGAGACGAATGTACAAAATTATGATAAATGTAACGAATGCCATTTGTACATGTATCTGTGGATATTTTTTTGAATAACAAGTTGACAGGTTTGTCATGATCTCATAGCTGTATGTATACCAAAAATTTGAATCTGTAAGTTCCCTTCACACTGTTGAACTACAGTTGATATTTTAATAAAGCATGTTAGTTTCCATGAAAATGCATGACTAAAAAGCTGAGTATTTGATTTACAGTATTTCTAGCATTTGTGCTTACTGTACTGGCAAAAAAAGTTAATCACAGGCTTTTAAAATTTCAAGAAGCACTTATTGCTATTCATTTATTCAGAATAACTGTGTTTTATATTTTAATGTCTTATTGTATGGTTTCATTTGTTTTCTGTCTCCAGAAACTCTCCAGAAACAGAAATAGCTTAGTCACTGCAATTAAGCTTGAAATCCATCCCCTGCTAGTGTTTGTCAAGAAAAGGCATAGAAAAGTGCAATCATTGTTATATGGCACCCTTCCAGACTTTCATTTTAGACAAAAATACATGCAGAACTATTAAACTTTTGGGAAACAGGCCTTAGTGGATTAAGTTTCAATTTTACAGGTGGCGACCTTTCGATAAACAGGCTCAATTCCTGAAAGTGTAGTGACAAAGAAACCGGGAAGCTTGTGTTGATTAAATAAAAAGTTTAGAAATTCCCTAACAGGTACTTCTGGCTGCTTAATCACCTGGTAGAGTGACAAAGGGAACAGGGAAGAAGCTATACTTTGCGGGTATTTTTGGCAAGAGGTGTCATTTTCAGACATTAAACATGTTAATATGTAATTTATTAAATATTCTGAACTGTGTATACTTAATTCCTAAAAACAGAATGCCTTAAGGCGTGGCCTAGTTAGATTTCTATCAATGCATCTTTTTGCTTAAAAAAGTGTTTTTAGAATTCAACAAGAAGTATGTAACTTAGCCATAATTAGCTGACTGCTAATAGATATGTCCCTTGTATTTTTTATTAGGGTCAGGAGATTGTAGTATTACATAGATATTGTACATTCTAGCCACAGCTTACCATCACTCCCATTGAGGTCATGTGACTGCTTCCTACTTCATTTCTCGTAAATGTCACGGTACTGCGCAGACAGTTACTGTCACTGTACCTCCACCTTGACTGCATCTCACCCATCTGTTTTACACATATCAGTCCTCACATCCAGAAGTTAAGAGTTTTCAGGAGATCAAATGGGATAGAATCACTTGTACTGCAAATCAGGTTACATATATATGTACTCTGTAACAGGTTCTAGGGTAAATACAAACAAAATAAAGATTTCCTTGATAATTGTTTAAACATGTCTGGACTTAGTCTCCAGCTGACTGCCAGTACTGGTTATACTTTGGTAATTACAAAAACTGATTGTCTACTTTAAGAGTACCAACTAAGAATGAAACTAGCAATTTTGAACAAGTACTAGTAAAAATTATACAAGAATGCCTGACATTAAGGTTCTGATATAGTGTCACAGTCATCAGAGTGCATTTCAATGTCTCTTATGTGTCTTTAGAGACTTCTTAGTCTGTATAATGAAATGTTGTTTATTAAAATTTTCCTATTCCTGAACTGAAGCCTGTCACATTTACAGACCTCTGAACACAACCATCCTTGGTTCTTTGAAACCAAGCAATAAAACCTTGGAATATATAAACAATGGCCAGGCCCCAATACTACAAAACGTAGGGAACAGTAATTACATTTTAAAAAACAAAATTTATTTTCCATATAAAACTCTGAAAATATATATGTCTGCATAGCAGATATTTCCCAACAGAACAGTGTGTGCTCTGCATAGTGTAAACATTCATATGTGTAAACTTTAAAAATAAAGTGTTCAAGTCTATGTTTTGAATACTTGAGTTTGCTACAATCTTTGCTATAACAGAGCAGAGTAGCAACATACAAGCTATCAAGTATCTCCCAAAATACACAATGAGTTAATGCATCATCTAGTCTTCCCATTATAACCGATAAGGGAAATAGTTCAAAAAGTCTTTCAGGACTGGATTCACAGGGATGGTATCTATTTTATCTCTGCCGCACGTTTCGATAATCCTTCTCCGACAGAGTTCTTGCAGAGATTCCATTTTTACTTTTCGGTATGGCTTTGTTATAGTCTTCATGGATGAATCCACATAGTATTCCAACAGTGTGAAAAGAGAGTCAAATGACTCTTTACTTCCACACAGACTAAAGCACGATTCCTGAAAATTTATGCGGATATTGATTGGCCCTGACAAAGACTTATAACTAAGTGTAAAGAAGAAGTCTTTCTGACTGCTGTCTCTGATCAGGTAAGTTCCCAAGGGTTGGTCCTTAAGCTTGAACTCTGCCTGCTTCGCTGTCATGGGTCCCCAGTAGAATCCGCTCCTCTGCAGCATGGACACTGTCGTGGAGATTATCTTGAATTCTTTCTCATTCCTAAAGGGGCGGAAGCGTGTTCGGGCTTCTGTGATGTTGGCTCCCACCTGGGGCAGACGGTGCCGAACAGCCTGTAAGTTGTTTGCTGGGTGTTCAATTCTCTGGTTGTTGCTTCCCGCTGCTGCTGCTGCTGCTGCATTGCCTTCCACGCTGCTGTGTGCTACCATCCTATAGAATAGACCAACCTATGTGGTCTTCCATAGCGTCTGTCATTAAGGTGATCCAGGTAAGGCCTTTTGATCTGCAGCAAAGAGAAGACACCAAAGGTTACCTTCTGAATGTTGGGATGACATTAGAGCAGTTTGGCCTAGCTTATGTTGAAGGGCTCTTTTTTTAGCCTGGACAAGGACAAAACGCGCTACTTAAAGCAGCCTGTTACTTTTAAAGGCTGCCTTGTTAACCTTTCTCAAACACATTTTGAACGTTACCATATTTGAGTTTTAGAGATAAATACGTTACCCTGAGTTTTAAATTCTGTGCTTCCAGCATTTACTCTCAAATCAATGCTGTTTTATGGCATTTTGTCCAAGTTGTGTTTTATATTCATCCAATAGACTTCTACAAACAAGTACACTATATAGATCCGTAATTTAACTGAGATACGTACAACCAGCTGGTATACATAATGTAACACTTCGTTTTTTTTTTTTCCGCTACCCACCAACGTAAAGACAGATACGATAGCAATGTACATTCTGCGCATTTTATGATTTTCCCCCCCCCCGATGTGCTATATACATTTACCCCCTCTGAAATATAACACATTTAATAAATACGCAAATATGTAGATCGTAAGAAAGTAAATCACAATGTAAGATATTCCTACCTTCGGCGCTAAACGTTTCAGATGTTTAAATCTCCTTTGACAAAAATATTTGATATGCCGTTGGCAAGCAAATCCGTATAGAGACCGTGTCGCTGGTGCTCCTATTGAACTAGAGCAGGTCTTCCACGGAGCGATTATTGTTTTCATCGACTCTGTTACTCTTCTTCTTGAGACACACACTTCATGTGAGACGGTTGCCGACTGTCACCGTGTTTTCGCATGTATTGTGTGGCTCGTAGAAATGAATCTACGTTACATACTCTGCTCTGATTACCACTCCCCCCGACGTGGCTTTCCTAGAATTCTTTCTCTTTCGCTTTAATCAAAGCTCGAAGCTGCGTTTTCTATTTCTCTGGAAACGTGCCTATCCTTGACTTTCGACTTCAAATGAATAAGCAGTACTAAAGAATTTTTTTTCCATTTAACCGTTTACATACATACATACACACATACATGCAAGCATGCATGTATGCATGCATACATAGATACATCAATGCATCAAATTTCGTATTCAGAATTACAGGTGCTGTTCACTTTTCCCGATGATTGTAAATTGGTTGTATATATCACGAGCGTGGCACAGAAAAACTATATTTCTATATAAATTATACATATATAATTTGTAAAATATACAATGCAACTTAGTTTCAATTTTAATTTAAAGCGCAATTAAAAAGTAGTTTCAATTGACGGCGCAGTAAGGTTGCATATCAGGAGTATCGACGCATTTTATTTAATATATTATCTAAGTGATTAAAACACACCGGCAACGAAATATTCCGTTCCTCAATTCAGTCATTTAGGTCAACCCCTCGATTGAGCGCCAATACAACGAACGCATGTATGAGGGTTTTGCTGCTCTCTTGTGTTCATTTTGTGAACGTTACTTGAAATCCAGTTACTTTCACATGTTAAAGTCCAGTTGTAAATGTTAAATTTACAATTACACTTACACACATAGGGATATATTACTGAACCAGTAGCCTTAACTATAACCTTAACTATATCAGAACTTTATTACAGCTAGTGCCACAGCGCAGACATTCTATCCCTGGCTGTAGATACATGATTTTATTTAATATGTCAAATACGTTTATTGTAAATTGTCATTTTTATTGTAAAAAGTTGTGTAAAGAAAATATTACATCGTTTTTTTGAATATAGGATGCCATACTATCTCCCTCCATTAAGATTTGCATGAGGACATAAATGAAACTGTTGTAAACAGTTCTTTTACAACTGGCTATCAAGACCTCTCCCTGCTTATGTTTCATTTCCAGTAATTCGTAAATTTAGCTAGTTACCTCATGCTACCATATGTTTATTCCATCTTACACCCCTTTCTCATAGAGCACTGCTGTTCTCAGTAATAGAACATTGTATGAGCAGTAAGCCAATCTTGTATATATTCTGATATTGTTGCAAAGTGAAGCACAAAGTCTTCTTGAGCAATAAATAATACATGAACTCTGCACATGTCTGCACCTGTAAGTGTCATAAATAACATCTTTCGAACTAGAGCGCATGCAATCAAATTTCACTTTCACTGTGTATTAACATGTATTTGCATGTTCGCAGGGCAAACTCATATGGCACTCTCTTGGTTTTGATTTAATTTGATTTATTTATTTTATTATTTATTTTTAATTATTAATTTTTTTTCAGGTGTGAACTCGTGCCCAACTGTTAAGATTCTGATGACATTGCAGATTGAAAAACATGTATTTTATTGTCAGTTCACCAATTGTTTGTTCCGGGAACAGAATGAGATTGTCTGTTTATGGGTCAATTGCATTCTGCCAGCACAGACACAGCTACTGCTGGTATAGTACCTGCCACAAAATAAAAGTACAATTCCAAAGCCTTTTTCTGGAAAGCCAGTTATATTTCTGAGAAGTGTAAAAATGTGTGTGCGTGTTTGAAGTGAAAGTGTCTAAAGATAATTGTGAGAATGGAAGTAAAACAAGTGCTTTGTGTTGGTGCCTCAGCAATTTAAATGTATGTCATCTTGTCTGCATATGTTATCTATGTATGAGGTGTAGTCACATGAATTAAATTTTTTTTTTTTTAAGAGATGTATGACATTTTTGGCACCAGATATTTATTGCAATACTGTTTCTTATGTGAAGCAAGCTTGCTTTTCTTTTTCAAAAACTGATCAAATAAAATTACAACTTGTTACCACCATAGTGGCAGATAAATACACCTGCCCATGTCAAAACCCTACCACCACAATAAGACACTCTGTTCACAACACTGACATTGGCAAAACCACACACGCTGCCTGTGAACTGCTCGAGACAGCCAGAATCAGGAGTCATTGGTGAAAAGCAACAGGGCCCCATCATGCCAGTGGCCTTTGGAGGTGAACTATAGCCGATTCACGTCAGTTGTGTCACCAAGCTCTATTAATTAAGATCAACACCGGACACATACGCATGTAAAATGACTGTGACTGTGAAGCCGATTTAATGTATTGCCAAACAGTGCTGAAATGGCATTATAGGCAGCTTGTACCAGAGAAATGGATGCTTATGATTGTAAATGCTCTAATACACACCCTTATAGCAAGCATGGCAATAGCAGAGATCTACAAAACTTGAGACATTGTGTTGCTCCTGTAGAGTCCCCTTCTATTGTCCATAAATAAAGAACGCTTGTGAAACTTTTACTGCTCAATGTGTTGATATGACACACTTGTGGAGAAGATGGATTGTCAATAAATTAACAGCTAAACAAATCAGTTTAAACTTCTTTATATGACACAGTTGGAAACATACACCTTTGTGAAGTCTCAAAAATCCAGAATGTTTGTTTAACAAACTGCTGAAAATGGGAGCAACAAAAGTGTTGCATTTATATTTTTGTTCATAATTATCAAAGCAGAAAACGTAGTTCTTATTCAGTCCCACTTGGAGAAAATGGCGGCATTTTCTGTCACACAGACTTCTAGAAAAACTTGCATTTCTTGAAATCAGGATAAAGAACGGGAACTGGTGTCGGTCAATATGAAAGTAGTCCATACAAGTGCAAATTCACGTGTGCGTGCATGTTTGTATTTCGGGGAGAGCTTTTAGTTTATGGGAAAGTGAAAGCGAAAGCTTCCCGTTTAACCAGCTGGTCTGCTCCGCTTGTATAGGGTTAAGTACTTATAACCTTTAAATCAGATTACACATCTACTCCTAAAGTCATTGCCAAGTCATTTTGATCTACATTAATGTGATTAATATTTCTCAGAGCAACTTTAGTGTAACTGTGCGTGAATTTAGGGCGATATAACAAGCCTGCTTTTGCCCTGAGCCGGACCGACTTTTTACATTTTTTTCCTTTCCTGCATATATCTTTTGTTTACGTTGTATGAGTTCCATCCTAATGATAATTGAACAAGAAATTTTCAGTTGTAGAAATGCATCTTGATGAATATCTGGACATAATTAAATTTAAACTCAAATATTAGACAGAAAGCCTTATTACGATTTAACTCAAATTATACTAATGACTCTTAAGGATCAGCCCTGATCTACCACTAACGACAGCTAATGTCTGTAAATCACAGCATATAGTTGTAGGCTGAAAATACTGGGGATCAGGGAAGAGTCCAGATCTGATTTGGTCCACTGGGGTGAAAGTTTTTGTACCAGCTGGGTGAATACGAATGCATAATATCGAAGTGTATACAATCCAAATAATACATTCTTATCCAAATTAATATCTATTAAAACGGAACATTCTTTGCTTTTACAACTTACAGAAAGTTTCTGGCCCGTTAGTGCATTGGCACACCGAACTTTGAGTTGTAAATAAACTATCTATAAATAACACCAGTGTATGTTTCTGCTCATTAGCTCTGCCTCCTATAAAACGCTTCAAGTTCGTCGAATGTAGTTTAATACTTGAACAGTTCCCAGAAAGTAGACGATATTCAATCAGATCAAACAACTGAATCGACGCCAAAGGAACAGTTACGAAGGAAAAAAAAAAAAGATGTTATTGATTACACTAACTACGAAGCTTTTCTTTCATATATATATTGCATGAATCTGGAAGTTAAAAAGGAAAAAAAATCATCCATATCCGTATCAAAGGATGTGGCCAACTCGCCAGCCCTGACTTGTCAAGAATGGCCTGAGCTCGGTCATCGAATTACGGCACCAGGACAAAGCAAGACGTGGCTGTGCCAGTTTTCGAGCTTATATGAATCCAGGTAATATGATGGGAACGTTTAAAAAAAACCGCTGCCCCCCCCCGCCCACTATTTTGTAGCATGTGTGAGCAGCTAATGCTAACAGAAGTGCGTCTGTAAACATTAATGTCATTCAGCTGCTGTGGAAATTTCTGTAATTTGGATGTACAGTTTTATTGGATCAAACCAATGCACTTTAAAGAACACATTCATTTTTGTTTTTGACCAGAGATACCACCCAGCAAACACAAAACTTTCAAATAACGTTAGCTAAACGTTCCTAACGCTCCCTAAAAGTTTAAGTAACGTTATCTGAACGGTTTGTGTTTTCTGGGCATGAAAGAGTATCATTGTGCTTTACTCTCCGTCCGTGATTCTTTATTTCCCCCTTGTGGTTGCTTCAGGAATGGCGTTACTTCGTAACACTTGTTTTCGAGAACTTGCGGTTCTGATCGTTAGTTCTCATAACCCCTGGCAGACTTCGTAGGATGTTCGCTGTTCTGGGAGTATGACTGATCCCATGATGCATGTATTTTATGTAGTACACGATATGGTATTTGTCATCGCTGAAATGAACATTTATTATAAGAACTGCGGTTAAATTATTTCTGCCAGGTATGTGGTATGTACGGCAGCGTATTGCTGCCACCACACAAAAATAGATATGATCAGTTTTGTGTTTTAACACAACGTAACATTGGACGTAACAACCTGTATTATCATCCATATCTGAAACACAGTGCCTGGTGAAAGTATTCACCCCCTTGATGTTTGTCCTGATTTTCTGCATTACAACCTTAATTAAAAAGCTGTTTAAATTATTATTATTATTATTATTATTATTATTATTATCATTATGGGTGTTTGTACCATTTGATTTACACAACATGCTTATGAAGGTGCAAAATATCTTTTATTGTGACACAAACAATAATTAAGGCAAATAAACAGCAATCTGGAGGGTGCATAAATATTCACGTCAATACTTTTTAGAGTTAGCTTGGCACATCACAGCACTGGGCTTTTTGCCCATTCTTCAAGGCAAAACTGCTCCAGCTCCTTCACGTTAGTTGGGTTGTGTTGATGTACAGCAATCTTCAAGTTATGCCACAGATTCTCAGTTGCATTGAGACTGCCACTGTTGCCATTGTTCTGTAACATTCTGTGTTTCAGCAGCATCTACAGGCATGCATCAAACAGCTGCCATTGTTCTGTAACACTCTGTGTTTCAGTAACACCTACAAGCATGAAGTAAACAGCTACCATTGCTCTGTCACAAATACCAAATCATGGACACAATGTCATGCATGCTCCCTGATCACACATAACCAAAGCAAAACCTACTTCTGTACAGGTATTATACGGTCCAAATTGGCTAAAGTGGTTTCCGTTTTGTTAAAGTAAATAACGATTAAAAGAGAAATTTGACCTTGACCTTTAACCCGTTACCATCACAGAGCTGCTTTTGTGTAAAAACGCAAAACATTTTGTGTAAACAGACGTACAGCGTCAACTTTGTGTTATAACACAAAACTGGCGCTGGTTTTGTGTAGAAACGTAAAAGTTTTACATTATAACACAAAGTGGCACTTTTGTGTTAAAATGCAAAAACCTTTGCATTAAAACAAAACTTTATCTATGAGTCTATGAGGCCCAAGGTGAATTTAAGACAATGGGTCTCTAATGAACAAATATATACATTTGGCCATGACTGGGCCCTAGACAACTGCATACCTGGTCTAATAGATGGGCAGGCTCTGAAAAGAGTTTATTATGACAGCAGTCTCCAAACTTATGTGCACCATGTACTGGTTTCATGTAAGACAATTTTCCACGGACCTCCCAGCAAACACAGAACGCTCAAATAACGTTAGCTAAACATCCCTAATGTTCCCTAAACGTTTAGCTAACGTTATTTGAACGTTTCCTGTTTGCTGGGCTGCCATTGTGTGTACACATAAGCAAGCATAACAGCACATAATCAATATTGTATAATAAAAACTCACCATAACGCACAATCAGTGGAAGTAACCCTAACCCTGCAGAGTCCAATAGTCGATAAAATGGAAATAAAAAATAAAGTTTTTTATTCTTCCTGTGTGGTCCGGTACCAAATAAAAAATTAAAAGTTAATTCTTTCTAATCATTTTGCCCAGTACTGGTGTGCGGCGCAGTGGTAGGGGACCACTGTATTACAGTATCAGTTGTGGCTGATGGAATTGAGATGAATTTAACAGCTACATACATACATATCATTGTAATGTTTATTGATATTATTAATATATGTATTAACTGTAACTACATGATCTGTACAACAAAATATAATTAGCAACTAAGCAATTAATTGAGCTGGATTTTGTGTCTTTATATGCTTGTAATGTTGAGTGTTTTAAAAAAAAAAAGATCACCCTTGAATAATCCTACATAATAACATAAAAACAGCAGTGTCTGGATCATACTACCTAATTAATTAACCACTGACCTCCTGTTCAATGGGTGCTCTTCAAAAAATTTTGAAACCGACAGGAACAAGTGCATACAAATTAGAAAAGACGTAGGCTGTAATGGAAATACAGAAGATAATTTTGAAGCCCACACAAGTCTCCCCAAGCTTAGGATGTTGCATACTTCAGTGAAATGATCAAATATGTGGTTTAATCTTTACAGGATTAATCTTGCTGTGGGCTAGTTATAATCTTATTATTTCAGTTTGTATATTTGCAATTAGCCAGTAACTGAAAATGCATCAAACCAGGTCTTGAAATTCAAGAGGGAGTTTACAGCAAAATATTGGTACCACAATAGTACACATCAAAAGAGACACCAGGTATGGTAACATTCAGGCATGATCTGGCCGTCCTACGCACTATTCAGTGAGGAGTGTGGGCCTTAGGAACCCAGGTGAACTGCAAGGAGCCTCGAAACCTTTTAAAAGGAAACAAGCGATTTGCAGTTAAAAAAAAAAAGACTTTGTTGTCATGGAAACCATCCAAGGATGGTGGCCTTGTCCGTCAAGTCAAATCAAGGGAAACTGCAGAGAAACCATTTAGTATACAGCATGCTGCCCCCAAAAGAACATGTGTGTTTACTATCTAATCTTTTGACTGTAATCCAGGATAATGCACTGGTTTAATTTTCCCATTGAGTCAGGTTTGGCCTTCCTGGAGTGTAAGGCTAATAATGTACTGCTTCAGTGAAAGGCTAGGCTATGACACAGTTGTCTGCTTGCACTGCTCGTAGGGAACGTGGGCTATCATCTAATTTAGGAGACTTCCCTTAGGAAAACAAACACCCAGTTGTAGTGGAGACGCCAATCACTATTATTTGATGTTCACACCCCTGCGGCTCTCCGATTTGTGTTGAAGTCATCCTGTCTGTAAAAGTGAATAATGTGAAATGTCATGCAGCACTGTGTTATGCACAATAATATTTTTCTAATAACAATCAAGGAAATAAACACAATTTGTAGACATATATTTCTTTTATAAAATAAAGTCTGACTTAGCTTGTATAGGCATATGCGCATGCACGCACACGCACACACACACACACACACACACACACACACACACACGTACACACGAGTCTGTAACGTGAAGTCAGTTTGTGATTTAAACATTTTAAACCACCTGGTCTCTGGAGAAATATAGAAATATAGTACCACTATTAGGTGTTTCTGAGTAAAGGATAAGGCTTGAACTTTCATCTTTTTTTTTTGCAGTCAAGCCTATGTAGTGTGATGTTTGTCTTTACGTACTTCTATCTAGTATTCCCATCTGATGTATGGCTCAGGTTACCACCAACACGTGAGTGAAGCCATCTTCTTCAGCCCATTCGCTTATTATGCAGTAACATTACATAAGATATGTAAGAGCAAATGCCGCACATAGATTAGTCATTATTTCACGAATAAAGACATACTGTATACTGCGGTGCAGAGAAAAAAAGACGTAAACTCCTGTAGAGGCAATTTCAGGAGAAGATGAAATTATCAATAAAATTGTGATAATGCACTAGGTAAAAAGTAGAGTCAACTTCCTTTTTTTTTTTTTTTTTACACAATTGGAGTGTTAACTAAGAGAAAGATTTTATCTCATGCTTGAGTGTACCTGTATGTCTGACATGAGCAAATGTCTAAAATGAGAACTGCCAATCAATGTATATTCAGAAATAGTTACCAGCCAGTGGCCTTGCATGCCTGTCAGTATGGCTGTTATCAATGATGAATGTTTTTAACAAGATGTCCTCAGCGATGTACTTGTTTGCAGATGGCATACACCAAAACTACACTAATATTACCAGACCCATGATTATACCCGTGTGGAGTATTTACACCAATTTGTGACAAAACAGAAAAAACAGTAAACAACCAGCTAGAAAACATCAGAAATGTGCCTAATGCATAGATCAAAACTGAAGCGCTTACAGTGAAGATCAACTTACTCTGTTAAGGGTGAGAGTCCTTGTGCAGTAGTTCCTGCTTGTCCTAGCCCACACTAGGAGAAGCATCAGGTTTGCAGTGCAAGTACAAGTGCCTTTGTTTCATCAACATCCTACACCTATATGTCTACAGAATAATTTTAACAGCACTGCTGGTGCAAAACTGACTTTAAAAAAGAATGAAATCATGATAATAAAATGGTATGTGTGATAGGATGAATATTCATTTACTTGGTTATCAGATCAGAATCCTAAAGTGAGTATTGTTTATAGCACTGGGGCTAGGCCAGATTATAAATGCCGTTTTGTTTTTCATAAGGGCATTTCCATGGCAACTGTTAAAAAAAGCTTTTCACACTTCCGGCATCATCAATTAGCTTCATTAGTGTTTTGAGCCAAGAATATTTCTTAGGTAGACAAAATGAATCCAGTCTTCCGGATTAAGTGTTGAATAACCTTGAATTATATGACCAGGTTTCTAAACAATTTTAAAAGTTCTATTATCATGTACATTAGTATTTACACAGGTGAGAAAATCTAGTACATCGACTCCCGCCGTTTTCCGCCGGTGGAAAACAAACAAGTCCAAATTAATTGCATGGCGCAGCCTTAAACATACAAAAAAAAAAATCATTTAACACACAACCACCTGCTAATTAAGCTTCAGTCCAATAAATTCTATAACGTCGCTCTTCAACCGTTGGTCCCGGGCTGCAAGATGGCCTAGCGCTGAAGGGGGTGGCATATGAGAGCGAGTCTGTAGGCGTTGCGCAGGTGCACAGCCAGTCGGTAACAAGGAGCAGGTAGGCAAAGCACCGCATGACGTGCGGTCATTGCGACTTCCCATCGGCGTTTTCCAGCACGGGGAAAATAGCCTTGTGAAACAAAGAGAATTTGCCATAGAGTCAGTTTGACGTATCTGCATTACTATACTGTATTACATAACATAGGTTCGATACAGCAATAGAACAACAAAAATAAAAAGTGCTTAAACATATAAAAATTTCGCTCTTTTGAGCGCAGTAACGTTTTCCGTATTGCTGTAAATCCAACGACTTCCCAGTTTAACGCAATGCACCAAACGAAAGATATGGTTTCTGTAATTCAATAAAACGTAGTTCATTCGTGCATGTGACAGCATTTATCAATGATGACTATATAATTTATTATGTTCTTATGTAGGCACATGCCCAGTAATTGTTCTGGGATTAACACTTTACCGTTTAACACAGACATTATAATGTTTTCAGTATAGTAATTAGCACAATTATTCAAGGGTCGGCTACCTTAAATTTAATGGGAGGCCCTTGTGCCTCCAAGACTCAAAAATAATAGAGTATATCCATGAGCTCTAATGTACATAAGCATGAAGTTCCAGTAATTGCCCAAAATAGTGTTCGAACGACCCCTCGTTGTTCATGTTTACTTGCCACTTACATTTTGTTTTATGTATGTGTATATTATATTGATGTTCGAACGTAATCCTTATAACTTCATGTTACGTTCCGTACAATCAGCCGCCTTGGACTACGTCTGCATGAACACGATTCTGTTTTTGTTCACCAATGTGCGGCACTGAAATAATGCAACCGGCAGCAAAAATACCATTAGAAATACCACGTGCGTAAACGATGAATAGTGCACTCACTGCATTTGGGTATTCAGTTTGTTTTGACAATCCTGATTTAAAAATAAAAAATAAAAAAAACATCTGAAATAGAATAATGGATGTGTTGACATCACTGTAACTTTTGGTTTAATTTACTCACTTTTATATAATTGTATTAAAGTCCAATACGTTGTCCAGTTGCTATAGAGTCCTTGCAATAGTTCATGTATGAGCTACGTTAAGACTGTGAAAATAAAATACTTAAATGGCGTTAAGTTTGTATTAAAGGTATCATTTATGGTATTCGTTATAGTTAATATAACATTTCACTTGTATACAATACTGGTATCGGTTTATTAGTTTACATGAAATGTAACAGAAGGTGAATTTTTGCAGTTAAGTTTATGATGGTTTTATAATTTACACTATAACACCGTCTGAAACATTAGGCTGTTTAATCGAAATAAATCCATTACAACTTTTGCACCTCTGTTTCTTTATTCTAAGTCAGTATTGAGGTGGAATAAATATATATTAATATTAAAAATTTAGGATGCTTTTTAAGGTTGTACTGCACGTCAGAAAGCGACATTTCAAGTATTTCATATATATATTTAATCTCTAATTTCCTAAATAGAGAACTTTATATGATCTGATACAACATAGGCTCGATTTTATTTATTTAATAAACGAATTGCAAAACAAAGATGGCTCAGAAAAATATAGATCTTAAGAGACAGGAATTAATTAAAGGTGTTAAAACGCGCTGATACTTAAACAAAACTTCACGGGAAATGTAATACCTAGTCATGAAAGTATAAAGGTGCTTTAAGAAAATCAAAATCGGTCACAAGCATTATTCCCGGGGTTACATAATTTGGGTAAAACTATCCTAAAAGTTATATGTAATATTCGTAAAACATTTGGAAGACGGATGTATAAGGAACACAGTGCTGTAAGGTTCGTTTCCGACTGTTCTACATACATATTCATTGACTGAGGATGACAATACTGTAAAATGTATCCAGTGTTCCTGATGTTCTATACGAATATGTCTGACGTAAATACGTAAAGTGTACAAGTAAAAAAGCAAGTATAAACACGTATTTTATAGCAACTCCCCATAATCGTTTTCAGTTTGATTACTTTTAAAAGTTTCTATATTTTGTGTGTAAAATACATTCACCTGTGCATGTCTTTAATAGAGAGAACACGAGACGACTAGTAACCATACGGTGCCATGATGACCACGTGTGCTGAAAGAAACATTTGTAGTCACGTAATGTCACTGCAGTAAACGATGGACAACATAGCACAATATACTGCCGTTTCACACAAAACGTCACAAACTGTTAATTTCTGCATCGCATTTGTTTCGCATAAAGAGGTTGGAAGTTGGCTTTCTACTCTATTACCATTCATGGTATTTCTCACTCGTTGCCAGTTAATTGGAGAAAACAAAATAAAAATCAAGTCTGAAAGAAATCTGACCTCATTTATGTATAAATGGGCACAGGTGTTAAACGACATAATGGAAATTCAAGATGACCATGTAATTAAATAATAAAATTATTTACTTTTTATCAGAGCAAATCGGAAGCTGTTGTAGGCGCAGATACCAAGTTCTTAGAGCGGACCCGGCGCACGATCTCTGCTGAGTTCAATCAATAATCCCGTGTTTTCAGAAAATACAACTGGAGGAAAGGGGCAGTTATGAGCGGTAAAAGCAGCCTCCCTCCTGCGTGGCGTCCCCACCTGCTGCACCAAATTCAATTTACGACAAAGTGCACGGCCTAAGCCATGTGTGGGCGTGAGTAACCTGTGTCAGGAACACGTCCTGGACGAAGACGGCGCTCCTCGCCACCCCTGTAGAGAGAATTCAGCAAACAACGACCTCCATTATTTTCTTTTATTCAGTATAGCCTACAGTTTTATGTGTTATTGAGTTGCACGGTTTGGGAAAAGATATTCAGGTGAAGCGCATCGCAGGAGAACACCTCAGCTGTGACCTTAATGGAACATGAGCCCGTTTTTTAATGTCGCACCGCCAAACCTGATAAGTGGTGGGGGACCATGCTGGATAGAAATATATATATATAGTATCATAAATCATTGTGGTGTTAATAGTGTAGTTACATTAATATTCCCACATCGGCTTCAAATGGGTGTGACCTTAATTGAATAGTGGTTTCTAAAAAAAATGGCTAGATGGATGGAAGGTCAGTGGGAGACCAGAAATGTATACGTTTCTAATGTTTAGTAATTGCGTTTGTATGCTGTCATTTAAATAAACGTTTCTGCTCCTATTAACACCTGTCATCTGTAGTTCGAATTTTGAGTATATTTATGCAAAGGAGCGGTATGTCGTCTGGGTATCCATTTCCACAAACGCTGAATGCATTTCAGGTAATGGGATTTTTCTTCCTATTTCCGGAGACGAAAAAGTCCTGTGTGGTGTTAGTCATTTATATATTACAGCCTACTTGGAGAATTCTCTGAGCCTCGTATGCTAAATTGGGGTGAAATAAAAATGGGAGAGGCGGGGTTTCACGGCATCACATGTTATTGTGAGTGGGAGCAGCAAGTTCCCTGTTCTCTGCTCACTGTATCAGCGGCGTCAGTAGCAGCGAGGTGCAGCGCAAGGAGCGGAGATTCGCTTGTCCAGGCAATTAGTTACAGAGACTCCCTTCGCGAACAGTTACGCGCGCACGGTCCCGTAAAACTTGTACTTTTAACGATTTCGCGTACAAAATGGCTGACAATGCGCAAGGCAGCGACGGAGAAGGGGGTGCACGGATGAGGGGCTTTGCACGTCAAGGCGCCCTAAGACAGAAGAATGTGCACGAGGTGAAGAACCACAAGTTTATTGCCCGCTTCTTCAAGCAGCCGACATTCTGCAGCCACTGCACTGACTTCATCTGGTGAGGCAACAGATAGGTCTGAGTGATGCGCCTTTGCATCCTATAGACATGTAACTGATGTTTAGCTAGATAACGTTAGCTATAGACACATGTATTAACTAATATACAGGTCTGAAACTTCCACCAGCATGCGTTTAATATTTTACGGTCGTTTGTAAAAACTCTTAAACGCATAAAGGGATCTGTTCGTTATCATGAAAAAGAGTCCTAATATTTGGTATTGAACTGCTGGAGTTTCTGGAAAATCATTAGAGTAAAATTGTAGATACAAAACGGCTGGTTCTGTGTTAAAGACGCACTCTTAACCATTTAAAGTAGGTTGACCCATTTGGAAACCGTTTGACAGTTGCAACAGTACAGAAAAAACAAAAATGGTTGGAATTAAGTGATTTTTACAAATTTACAGTAGCTAACTGTAATTATTCATTTTTAGGGGATTCGGGAAACAGGGATTCCAGTGTCAAGGTAGGAAGCAGAAGCTTTGCTTCTTATGTCTGTCATTGCCGTTGTAATCAGGACAATTTTGTAAATGCTAATGGAAAAGTAGTTACCACTTGTCATACATAGTTTTAATTTCAGTTTTCAGTGTATCACTGTTTTGTTTTATGATTATTTAAAAATGTGCTGCAGCGTTTAAATCCGCAGACGTATTAACGGAATTTTACAAGGTTTAAAAGATAACTGTAAAATATTGCTTGCATTGAGAGACGATTTTCTATAAAGCGATTCTGGTAGAGGTTGCAGTGCAGTCCGTCGGTTCACATGCTGTCAGTTAAGTAGTTGCTTTTGTGACTGATACATGATAAAAAACCGAATATGGCGATTTTTAACGTTTTTAAGCCTGACATCAGATGCATTTGTACAAAAACGTTATAATAGCATTTGACTGAAAGACGATTACTATAATGACTAAAGACAGACCGACACATTAATAGGCATCAGTTTGAACTTTTGACTGAATAGTCAATAAAAGGTGATAGAAAACCGAGTGATACACCAATGGGGTCATGGAAGACATTAGCTGCACAAGTACGAAAATATTAACTAACGTTTAAAATTGAAATTAGTATTCAGACGAAACGCAAAATTGGTAACAATTCCGAATGTTTCTTAACTTGTGCAACTGGTTAAAGTGTGATGTCTAAAATAAAAACCCCAGAAATGACATTTTGAGTTAAACAAACTAACTGAGCCATAAGGTCACTATGCTTTCTGGTAGTAATTGTCACTGACGTGACTGGGTTTATAGGTATTGTTGTTAAGGAAAAGTAGTCTGTATCTGTATTTTCCAGTTTTAGTGTCTGTGATACACCATGGCAGTATTGCTAAAAATCAAATTAAAACCTCATCCACAAACGATGGCGCCCCAAGGGGTGGCTTGGGGGGCCGTGGCCACAATCCTAAAATTGCTGGCCACCCCCCGTACCAAGTAATTTTAATCTCTTTGGAACGCAAGCCCTTTTTGCCTTTTAACAGTGTGCTACATCAAGATGTTCAGTGGCCCCACGTGGGGGGGGGGGGGGGGGGGGGGGGGGGGGGGGGGGGGGGGGGGGGGGGGGGGGGGGGGGGGGGGGGGGGGGG
>JABJVR010049011.1:12569-22938 GCA_025773905.1 Chitala chitala | reverse complement strand
CCAAATGAATGTTGTTTGGGGGGGGGGGTTAGAGGGAGTGGTGTGTGTCGCAAGTCCTGGGGCAGGTGCCCTGAGCAGAAACGGGAATGTGGTAATGGGCAAGAAAAACATCGAGGCTCACTGCTCATCAGGTACAGCCTTTCCACCACATTGAACACATCAGATGCATCTCATAAGTGTTGCCATTTGGGAATGTTTTTGTGTGTCCCAAAAAAGCCACTCAAATTTAGCACCATTTTGCCAAATCTGGACCCATGTGTGAAGAGGAGCCTCCCACCTTACTTATGCCCCAGACTTGGCATCCCTGGTAGCAGCGTCAGTTTGACTGGCACCACTTACCTGTTGCTTGTGCGTGAGCAGCGATGCCACCACCAAGGGGCCCAGGGGCTCGCTGGCCAGCTGGCTGCAGTGATGAAGATGACGCTGCCGCTATGCTGGGGCTCGGCTGGACTGGGGCCCTCCTTACTCCAGTTACTACAAAACAAGACGCTGGCTTTAAGTGAAACGGATGCAGAGCAGATGTTGGAGAGAGGGCATCAAAAGCAGCAGACAGAGAGAGAGAGAGAGAGAGACCGCAAATGATATACACCCTACTTACCTTGCACATCGTCATCATCCTCTGTAAGATCTATGACTGCCCCTGAGCCGCTCGTCCGAGACGCCTGCGTACACATAATTCAAAGACAATGGATACTTAGCCAGAGAGTGCAGCACAAGACTTTAAAGGTAAGGTCAGAAGAGGCACTTGTCATTGCCCTCTTGCTGAAATTAGGTTGGTGGGAAAGAGCAAATCTCAGCAGCCTCCCACTTGTGTTAGGAGCTGTCAGTTTGTAATGTTGGAACAATACCCACATGCATATGCACATTAAAGCAACATTGTACCTAAGCAGAATATAAAAGAGTCCCCTTTACCTGTGCAGGAGTCTTTGCTGTGGCTGCGTCACAGGCGCGACTTGCTGCTTGGCAGTCTGAGAGCAAAGAACGATGTGATGTTATCACAGCTCCTATATGACGCAAGGACAGTGTGTTCACAATAGCTGGGCCTACTGCTGAGGACAATCAAGGTTATTGCCCCTCACTTTTCTGTTTTTCTGTGATTTCACACAACAGAAACAAAATGGAAAAACGAGTGGGAAAAAAAAAAAAAAAAAAGCTAAACCATTCACTGGCATAGGGTTGCATTTACCCGTTTTGGAGGCCATTGTGGTTGTAGAGACTGGTCCTGACGCAGCCAACCCGGATGTCTGGCCCCCTGTTGCTACGGGCACTGAGGAGGTTGGCAATGATGATGATGAAGTCACTCCCACCACAGGGGTGCACTGAGCAGGCGTGCGGGCAGAGGAGGCAGACACCCCAGGGCTGGGGACGCTGACCATCCCGCTGCCCCCAGAGTAGACGGCCCGGGTGAGAGAGATCTGGGGCAATGAGGAGATGATAGCAGGAGCGGTTGCCGTGGTCTTTGGAAGGATAAAGGTAGTTCCGGGACTCGTTGTTTTGGCCTTGCTGAGAGCAGCTACCCCAGAAAGGGAAGAGGCAGGAATGAGCTCCACGCCCAGGCCACGGCTAGAAGGCATGGCCCCAGTTGTGGGACTGCTTAGGGCTAGTGGTGGCTGAACCAGTACAGGCTGCAGAGCCACAGGCTGATGAGCAGACGCTGTTGGCATGTCAAAAGTAGGCTTCAGAGCAGTGGGTGCAGGCCGGCTCTGGGAAAAGGACGGTGTTAACTTGGTGATGGAGGGAGAGGGGTTGCAGGTGCTGTGGGTGGAAGTCACAGCAGAGGGACCCAGGGCTCGCACCAGAGCGGAAGAGTTGGCAGGAGTAGTCAGAGCTTTTCGCGGACTTGGGGTTCCTCAAAACAGAATGACACAACAGTGAGCAACATCCAGAGGTACAATCATATGCAACATATGGAAGACTATTCACAGTTGTGTGATGGCTCACCTGTAGTGCTGGCTGGGCCCAGAGACGAACACTGACTTTGCTTTTCACCTCTCTTTGTCTCCAGGATTTCTCTGACAGTCATACTAATGGGGACAAAAACAAAAAACAACTTGAACCATGAAGAAAAGCTTAAATCGCACCCAATTTACTCTAAGCCCAGAGTGGAACACTGTCCTATAACACATTGTCAAGGCAGAACCAAGCGATCATTGTCCACAAAGTTTTGGAAGGTGCCCCAGTTCTCTTTGGGCAATTGCTTTAATTAAAGTAATTAAGACAGACACTGCATCAATGCATAGTATGTCAGGTGTAAGTCAGCTGGTAATGGACACCTAATTTAAAAATCTGCAGGACTGCAGCCCTCGTAGCCTGGAGTGTTAAGGTCTGCCAAGGTCTGTCACTTCGGTCTCTGTCCCCACGTCTCGGCAACACAGTTTATCAGCTTGTGACGGTTTTTATATTCAGCACAAACCATTAATCAGCTAAACACGAGTCTGAACTTCAATAAAACTTCAACACGTGCAGAACAATGGAGGTTTTAAACCAACTGGTACGATTTGACATCATGCTGGCGGAAAGGAGAAGGCGTACAGACATTAAAACACATGACTTCGCCACCAGATAATATGTACCATAAGGAAACTGGATAGGGTGGGGGAGGAGGGGGGGTGCGCTTACCGGTTTGCGGATGAGGCATTAACTCTGGGGCTGAGGGCTGTAGTAGCAGCAGTAGAAGGAGGAGGGTTGAGCTGAAAATAAACATTGGAGTACAGTTTAACCAATTCAATACAAAACATTGACCTTGATACATTTAAACACAAGTGTATCAGACTTTCATAAGCTTTATAACTAGATCTTATATTCAAAAATAGATTTTTAAAAGCATGTAACTGGTGACGCTATTCTGTATAATCTCTTAAAACATTATATCTATTGTCTGAGCTTTGTAATGTAGTACTTTAATGTCGACATCAACCCTTTTCACAGCACTGTTTTGTTCATGCCAGCGAGTTTGATAATGACAGTTCAGCAGGGTGGTCTAGTTTCCATAGCACCAGCAGTTACCAAGGCGAGGCCAGGCAAACACAGGTAAGCTGGATTTAGTCTAGCTGCTTACCCTACTCACCTCTGAAGCTTTACTGGTGTTTTCTTTGGCTTGGTTAGCTGCTCCAAATTTCTTGGTGAGTCGTGCAATCTTTGCCTAAAAGGTGAAACGTGAAGGCATGAAGGCACACGCGATAAGGCGGATGATCTAGTTTGGAAGCGTTTGGCTCTGGGGGTACCTGCAGCGCGTTCAGTGAATGCTGGTGCTTCGTGGCACAGTCCATTCGATCCACGCGCTCACGCAGCTCCTGCAGCGTCCTGTCAAAAACGGTGAGCTGCAGAACTCGCAGCTGTTCTGCCACCAAGTGCTGGATGACCTACAGCAAAAAGGGGAAATGAGAAAGTGGAAAAAATGTTTTTCTTATCAGTACATAAGTACTTATGACACAAACGGTAGAACTACAGCAATAAGCCAACAAAGTGTAAAATGTGTACCCGCGGTCACGGATTCTGTTACAAAATAAAAATCGACACACCCACGTACATGTAGAGGTTTTGAGGGTTAGTGTAGTAAAGTATTGTATGCACTGTTAACACCAATACAGTTTTGTGTTCAGAAAAATCACACACACAGTACACAGGGATGGAAGTCTTCCCTTCCTTCGCCCATTTCCATCTGGAAGTGGGGTGCCTGTGTTGTGAAGTAATGAATGTAACATTCCTTCCCGAGCAGCTGATCAAGTTGCTCTCTTCCAGATTACTAACGTCTGGCAACTCAGTGTGCCAGAACCAGCGATTAAATGTGCTTACATGCAATTCGTAAATAACTGGAAAAGATGGGTTTCGGTCAGCAACACAATACTTTCTTTGCCAAATCAGCATTTCAAACATAGTGAATATAGTTATACAGCATTTTTTAGATTCTATGATTTCAACCACTGAAAAAGAAATCCAAATTTATTAAAGACCAACTGATTTAAGATGCATTCAAAGCATGCAATTCACAAACTTTACCCAGGATAAACTATGTTGGACCGAACAGTACCAGAATTACGGGTTTTAAAATAAAGGATTTAAAAATACATGGTTTATATTTCCGGAACATTTTAAATGACAATATATACATATTTATAGAATTTATGCCATTTCTGTGATAATGTGGATGTCATGTTTGTGGGGTCAACTACTGCCAACCATCTTCATTATAGTCAAGGGCTTAAAGTTATACGAGAGAACTGTCAAACCCTTCTATCCATAACATCATACAGGCTTAACATGTACTAGATATTTATCAGTGAAAGTCACTGATGACCCTGGGTAGGTCACCTCCATGTACTTTGAACAGAAATTTGTTGCTGCTGTGCCACCTGGTGGCCCAAAGTAGTCACTGCAGTCACACCCACCTTCTCGAGCTTCTGACGACTGCCTGCCTCCCCAATGATCTTGAGCTCCACTTTGGCCTCCAGCTCATCCCTGTCCATCTTGCATTTCTTCTCTGGTCTCTGCTCCACAGCCACTGATCCATTGCTCTGATCTGCTGCTTGTACGTCTTCAGAAAAGCTTCTCTTCCTTGCCGATATGCCAGCATCTTGCTCGCCACCTAACAAATAGCGTGACAGACGGCAATCAACTGAGACCTAGGGCACTTTTCTACAGCGAACGTTCAAGAACGTTTGGCCCTTCAAAACAGGACGGTACTCAATGCTATTGCTTGTGCTTCTGTGCTCGTTTTCCACTGGTACGGGCAGCGCCCGATATGTAAAATACACTTACTGATATTACTACATAATGATATGTATATCGATAATACTTCCTAATAATACTCCTACTTTCACAAATACTTTTTCATACCATCAGGGTCTCACAATCTCTTCTTCTGACCAGACTGCTATTAACGCTTGGGACTCTTAATACAATGATAATGAAGTTTTAAAAAATTATGGATCTGCTGACAAATATATATTTTTTTGCCTTTATTTAACCAGGTTAGTCCCATTGAGATCACAGATCTCTTTTACAAGGGAGACCTGGGTCGGTCACCTCCATGTCTATTTGTCTCCTATGTGTCTACTTTTGTCGTATTTTAAGTTTGTGAGTATACTTTTTCTAGACCTTTAGTTTTTGTGTTTGTGAGGCAGGATAACAGTCGATAATAAACACATTTGCACGTCCCACCCCAAAGCACCAAATGAGTTTCCCAGCTGGAACTCTGGTACTGGACTGGATTGGAAACAGGGTAGTACTGATATTTTAGCACAAAATGTTCCTCTAAAAGCTGGCGTAGTGAAAGTGTCCCCAATCACTAGCAAATAGCATGTTATATCACAGTTTCACATCTGAAACATCATAGTCCCCATCAATAACCAGTACTCTGGCCACCACTGCTAGAACAGAATGTTAAAACATTATATTTGCTTATTTTACAAACAATATACGGCATAAGGAAACATAAAACTCAGTATTGTGCATAATGTTTAGTTGTGCATTGGAAATATATGTGTATAAACAGAGACTTTTAAAAATCCTTGATAAGTTATTTGCATTTAAAGAGTTAGACATAATGTTACAATTATGGGTTGATAATTATACAAGTGCTTCACAGTATTGTACTGACATTTGGGGTAACTGGTTAGAATTTTGGCTAGGCTGGGGATCCAGTATTATTTCACCCCCCATCCCCAATATAAAATTATGGCAAAAATTGGCTGTTGGCACATAAAATTTTGGTATCCTAATTGTTTTCCAGAATAGATTCTTTTCACAACTGAAGGATGGCTGTACTAATTATTATATAGGCCAGAAGCTATTTTTGTTCTGCTACATTTGACAGTATGTATAAAAGTCAGTTAGAAAAGGTGAAACTCATGTCACAAAAATCATACACTGTAATCACATGTCCAAGGAGACCTCAGATGAAATTACCTGCTTCATCAGATGGCAGTGCTGCAGCAGGAGACAGTGAAGACTTGGCCTCCACCTTTGAATAATCTTCCTTCTCTTCGGTCCTGGAGCCATCCACGTCCATGCCTTTCCCACCCTGCTCGTCTTTATCTGTGTTGTTCTCTTTTTCATCCTCCCTCTCTCCTGGGCTGTCATCTTCTTCACTCAGGACTAAAAATCCCTCTTTGACCTCCTGGTCAGACTCAGGAGCATTGGAAGGGGACAAAGATGGCGAAGGAGAGGTCATGTTGCTCGGGGCAATGAGTGGTGAGGTTCCCAGTGTGGAACCAACAACCTCCATTTCTGCATCCATGGCTGCCGCCTCTTCTAACTCCATCCCTGACATCACCTTGTCCCCTTGTACAGTCTCAGTAGTGTTTTCTGGGAGTTTGCTGTCCAGAACAGGGCCAGAATCCTGTTTCTGTAGACTGTCCTGAAAGAAAAAGTAAAAAATTCAGTAATGTCATCGTTTAGTCTCTTCAAAGCTACTCCAATGAACTGTCAAGCACAAGTTCAACATAACTGCAGTAGCCAGTCAAGGAACTATTGCAAGTCCACTCAAAAACACAGAGATCGAAACACGGGCCCGCACCCAAACTTTGCGGTTTTTCGACTGAATTCAAACACACAAATTGCTTCACTTACACTTTCCTTCTCACACACCTTTTCTGTTGCAGTCTGTTCCACTGATCCGTCCTTCTCTTCACCCTTACCGTCCTCTACATCTGACTTTGTCACCTGTGCCTCACTGCCTTCTGTGACAGGTGAGGCAGAGGGAGTCACGGGGACAGAAGATGCCTCCTCATGCATAATGGTCAGCGGGGACAGTGGCAGAACAAGGGGAGAGAGAGAATCGTCCACACTCTCTTCTTTCTCTTTGTTGTTCTCCTTCTCAGTCGGTCCTCCTTCAGAATGTTTCCCATTCACCAAAGGAGGAGACAGAGGTGAAGAGGGAAGAACATTATGGAGAATTTCCAGCTGCTGTCTATCACTTAACTTCATTGTTTTTCTGGCCCTAAAGACTTTCTTGGGTGGTTCTTCTGCTACTGCAACATCCATGTTTCACCTGCGAATAGTATAGGAAGGAGACATGGACTGAGTCGATGGCAGATTACCACACATGCCAGCAAGGACGATGAATCAGCAGATTGATCTCGCAGTGTAATTTCTGTGTACTGACACCAGAGGGCAATCTTACACTGATAATGTCAAATTTTCTGCTAGGCCTCGCCGAGATCAAATCCATTCCAGAAAAGTTTATTTCCAGTCCATGATTCGGACAATTTCAAACAATCAAAATGGTGAACTAAAAATAAAGCATTGCTTCATTCAATCCAGGTAATGGATTCTATACAATAAGAACAATCAATTTTAACCAAGGCCATTGATTCAGTCCATTCTATTAGAAATATAAATATACTCAGACAAGTAGTACATTTGAACAATATGTAATTCCCTTTATTTAAAAAAAAGATAAAACAGAGAACAGTTAAAAATATTAGAACATAGTAGCATGTTCAATTACATAAAATCCTGCTGCAAAGTCACAGTCATTTCTGACTCCTCCCTTATATTCTCATTGGTTCCCTCAGTTCAGCAAATCATGGAGCCTATTCACCAAGTCTGCCCAGTTACAAAGAGTGCACAGTAGAGGATAACGATTTAATGATTTATCCAGTTATCTTATGAGCTCAAAATATACAAATAATCCAATAAAATTTCTGCTGTAATTTTTTTTTTTTTTTTTTAAATATAAGCAACTGTTTTTAGGCTGTCTACCATACCATGCACTTTTACAACTGGACTTTTTAGTCAAGCAACATAAAATGTCACTGAAAGACGCAAAGCTTCTTTTCCATTTTAGACTTTTTAAATTTAACTTCGACTTTAGCATAGGTTTCATGGTGCTATGAACACCCGTTGTTACACGGCACAGATTCAAAATATTTATTAATACACAAAACCACCATATCAGCAAGTTAAACTGCCCATCTCTCCATGCCATTAATCTAGTTTACGTTATCAGTCAATGAGAAGTTCACAACATTCGTTTTTCTGATAAACAGACTTGTATTGATGCATCAAAATATTAAAAACCAAAAATAGCTTCTCTCCAGTGAATATCATACCTGTTTGAGTGTAGAGTGATCCTGCTCATGGGATCAGGGGCGTGGAACCTAAGAAGAAATGAAAATGTTTCCATTAGATGGACCATGGACCATTAAAAACCCTTTCTAATCCACTAAGTGGGATAACTCAACCAAGGCAGCCATCAGGGCTCTTGAGGATTCATTGCACAAACAGCAGCCAGCATACTTGTAAGTACTGGCTTCAGCTAGGACAACATGGCCACAGTTAAGTTCTGCAAACTCCTACCAGTCTTGAATGACAAAGGGCATAAAAAGTACTTTCTCAGAGGAGGACAAGCACTGACAGAATGCGTGTCCCCTTGGTGAACAGTATAACCGCAACCTGGTGGTACAATGGGATGTGGAAGTCTCCCGGTTCAAATCCCAACCCAGTCACCAGCTGTCTCTCTAAGCAAGACACTCTACGCTAGCTCCCCAGGTGCCAAAAACAATGGCTGCCCACTGCTCCCCCAGGGTATGGGTTAAATACAGAGAATGAATTTCCCCATTGTGGGACTAATAAGGAATAAATAAGAAAAAATTTGGGTTGACATGAATTGCCACAGGTAAATGTCAACACCGGAATCTACATTCCACTTCAAATTAATAAATGTGGATATTTAAATTTGGTTTAGCCCAGGCAATTGAACGACAAAATTTAAAACGTATTGGTAACCAATGACACTACCTAGCAAAGCAAACCAATAAACAGTAATTTTCACTCTTAGTAGCATATAGCAAACGGCAAATTGTTACAGCAAGGACTAATTTGTCTTGTACCAAAAGCTGGTGGGCAGTGAAGAGAGCCATTTTGGTGAAAAATAAATAAACAAAAATAAACAATTTGGTCTCTGAGCTACACAAGCCTGCACCTGTTTCTACAGTGGTTGGTATCGTTCTTCAACTGTCACATGTCCAAAAAAAAAAAAAAAAAAAAAAGCCATTGGGCTTTAAAGCCAGTCTTTTGCTACATTCCTTTATGAATTAAAGTGTGGTTAAACCAACACATGCTGTTTCTCTCTTTCCTACAGAGTTGTGGCTGACAGACAGCACAAAGGGCACAAAGTAAAATCTGACATCCTTGTCGTCATTACCATTAATTATCACTAGATACACCCAGTCTTAATGTCAGTGTAATATTTTCATACCATTTAAAGTACAACCAGCTCTGTTATTTTACCACTGACCATTATAGAATTACCTTCATGCACTACATGAATGTAAGCATGTAAGCAATGTCTGTGTGGGGATGTGTTACAGGCCACCTTTTTTTACAGTAAAAGGTTGTACAAAGTTATTTCAACTGGAGAATCTTTCTTCCATAAAGCCTCGATTTATATTGTGTGTATACTATACACTACTAATATTAATGTACTGAACAAACCATGTTTCCATAAAGAGAAGTGGTAGATGGCAAACTATCTAAAACAGTTGACTTAGTGTTGTAGTAACTGTCCTTACTCTATTTCTCAGGAGTGAACTACTAACATTTGAACATGAAATATATGGCTATGATACCCCAAACAAACATGGTCAGCCCTGCTTGCAGATAACTTTGCAGCTGTGAAACAAAATTAACAGGACCAGCAGTTATTACTGCTTATGTAGCCCGTAGGTCACATACAAGTAGTGGTAGGAAAAGAATTCTTAAAAATCACACTACTGGACAAACCTCCATATAGCACATGCTCAGCAGTTCTTTTTGCAAGACTGTTCTCTGTTCTGTTCTCTTACTGTTCAATGGCTCTTCATGAAGAGTTTAAAGTGGCAGACAGACCCTAATGAGTAAAATTTTTCAGCTGTGAATGTACACTACTTTTCTTTAACTCTAATTGTGCACATACTACAGGACAGAGTATTGGCTTCAGAAGTGGAACAAACAAGCATTTTCAACCCTACCCCCACCCAGTAAAAATCCTGTAAATGGATTCAAAATAATATCTCCAATTTTTATTATGGTTAAAATACTTTTAATAGGTAGGTAACAGAAATTCTGGGGATACTCTGCCTTTCTTCTCCCTACTTTTTTGTATGAGGAAAGTAAAACAGCCACAGCTGCCATTGTTTCTCTGACAGTGAATGAGAGAAGCAAACCAAGAAAAGGACATTAGGAAACCAGACTGGAATGTGGACTGTACCAAAGACAGTTTCTGTAGATGAAGGTGAACATCAGGCCTTTCTGAAAGTCATAACACACTTAAAAAGTCTATAGCAAATCAGTCGCAGAAAAAGACAGCCTACAGCAAAAATGTGTATGTACATACCGTTACAGTCAGAATCTCACACACACACACACACACACACACACACACACA